>CAJUYI010000094.1:216156-242610 GCA_910591695.1 Galerucella pusilla
ACTGGAATAGAAGGAAATGAAGTAGCAGATGAACTAGCAAAGAGGGGGACTGAAATACCTTTCTGGGGGTCCTGAACCCTTTTGCGGAATCAGCCCCAATGTAATATTGGAAGAAATAGGTAAAGCCGAGAAAAAGAGAAGATCTGACCATTGGAAAGATCTAGTATGGCTTATATAATCAAAGACTCTTCTGGGTGACTACAACCTGTTGAGATCAAAAGAATGCATAAGTCAAAGTAAAACTGCGCTAAGAGTTTTAACAGGGATCCTAACAGGACATTGTCGCCTGAATGGGCACCTGAAAAAGCTCAACATAGTGGAGGAAGAAGAATGCAGATTTTGTGGAATGGTAGAAGAAGCCTCCATCCACATACTTTCTAACTGCACAGCACTTCAGAATCCTAAAGCACAGCACCTGGAGATTACTGGATAGAAGAGGAACATTTACCTAAGTTGAAGACTGCAGACATCCTAAAATTCCTACGAGAAATAGGACTAAAGGAACTACTAGTTTCTGAGACTCTCCTCAGAAACTGAGTAGAAGTAAGGTCTCAGTGAATGTCACCCCAAAATATATACAAACATCCCCTTATCAAATATTAACTAGTCTAAATTTTGTCGTCTATTATGTGGTACAGCCTTGATTTAATAAATAAATACATGAAGGATTTACAACAAAAGACTAACGAAATCCAATTAAAAAACAATAGGTGGATAATGTACACCGATGTCGAAAATGAATGGATTCAATTATAATTTTAGGTGAATGAAACTGAGCTTGGAGATTTTTAGTTTCGATAAAAATGGACTGTACCGGCGAGTAAATAGAACGGAAGAAATGTAAATATTACGTTCTGTAGGAAGTACAATAGAATTAATATATTTTTTCTACGAATTATATCAACACAATCAAAAATTGTAAGAGATGTAGGAAATATGACGACGCGGCAAAAAATTGTTACAAAAACAAACACACTAGATAGAGTCTGTTTAAAATTTAATGATTGAAAAGCGTAGTTGAAAAAAAATTATACAGGTTGTCTGATTATATTCCGAAATTTATCTGAATGTACCTTTAAATTCCAATAAACTCTTCTTTTTTCCATATCGTCAACAGTAACATTGATAAATATACAGGGTGTACCAATCTTACGACAAACTTCGGTATATGGGTTATTTAAAGAGATATCAAAAAATGTTTTCAATGAAAATAGTAGATGTGCTGAAGTCCATATTTTGTAATTATATCGAACTATACAGAGTGCTGCATAACTCCGTTACAAACCAAACATATGATTTTTCAAATGGGAACCCCTGTATATTATACCGAATTCGAATTGGTTACATTTTTTTGAAGCTTTTGATATACGGTTTTGCCACGTTATACAGAATCCTTCAAAATCTTCGATTTAATTTTTGCCAAGGATTCCCCATACCCAAAGTTTATAAAAACACAGTTATTTTGTAATATTTATTGTAAACTGAAATTCTTGACCTATTATGTGAAAGCATTAAACGTGGTATGTAACAAAAAATCCTAATTAATAATAAATTTTAATAAACAATTTATTCTAAACAAAACTAGCTACCAAAAGTATAATCCCAACAGTAATATTAAACTAAAGGTTCAAAATGTTACCGTTAACATCAATGCAATGCTGCAGAATAGTTCAAATGATTGACTAACATTTCTCAGCATATCGACGTTAGCAGATCGAAATGCCGCACTAATTATCTCTTTCCTGTCATCTCTAATAGCCGGGGATTTTATAAACTTATTCCTCACAAGACCCGAAAAAAATAAATATACTTTTGTTAAATCGGGTGACCGAGCTGGCCAATCAGTTGGGCCCCCTCTTACAGCATTGCATTGATGTTAACGGTGAACATTTTGAACCTTCAGCTTAATATTACAGTTAGGATTATACTTTTGGTAGCTAGTTTTGTTTAGAATGAATTATTCATTGAAATTCATCATTAATTAGGACTTTTTGTTACATACAACGTTTATTGCTTTCACATAATAGGTCAATAATAATAGTTTACAATAAATATTACAGAATAACTCTGTTTTTATAAACTTTGGGTATAGGGAATGCTTGACAAAAATTAAAGTTACATAATCGAAGATTCTATTTTTGCTATAAAATACAAGGTGTTCCATTTGAAAGAAGAAAGAAAATGACAGGTTCGAGTTTCCGTTCACCCTGTATATAAGAAAGAATATAATTGAAATTTAATAGGATACGGAGATATTGCATCATATTACAAAACTCTGTTTGGCAAAATACATTTTTTTTCTTCAACGTAGGTACAACAAGCTACAGAGCGTTGATTTACCTACGATTTTCACATAAACGTGTCCATATCTTTTGAAGGACTTAATTGAATTTTTATTTTCTCTTTGGAGAAAGTCTTTATATGTTCTGTGAGTCATTTTTTATTGTATTCGTAGTTTTTTAAATTGACAAAAACTTCTTTCTGCTTACCTACTCGTTATTATGTTTATCGTAAAAGTATTGAATTAATTTATTTGCATTTTGTGCAGAATCAATAAATATTCTTCGGTCAAAACAGGTAATATACTTTGCCAAATAATATTTTATGCATGATCTTTCAGCAATTTTTTTTACTGCTGCTACAAGAAATTTTTGACACTCTTTCCAAAATCTTACTAGTTCTACCATGGTTCTACCTACTTCAGAAACCTTTAGTATCATGTCCGAGTTAGCTATCTCCTTTTATTCCATAGGTATAAAAAATAATACAAGAATGGTTAAAGTTTATGGGGAACGATCAATAATTTTATCTAAACTTCGAGGCGAAAGATCCATAATTATTTTTCAGGTAGGGGGAAAGTTTCCATGACATTTTTGGTTATTTCTGTTGAAAATGATGTTTTCCCTGACTTTTCCCTGGCCATCTTTAAATTCCCTGACTTTTCCAGGTTCTCCAGGGCGCTATGAACCCTGTATAATATAGTTCGATATAATTACAAAATATGGACCTTTTTTTTTCCCTTCGGAGCCGTCCTTTCGCCGGTACCACCTCAGCCTCCTAGTGTTCTGACTACAACCTATTCAGCCAATCCGTTCCCTGTATTAGCTCATACAGGTTCTTAGCTGGTTGATTGTAGAAGTCTTCTGGAGTCATTTGGGTTCTACCATAAAGTTTCTGCCTTCTGTGGTCCAGCGACTCACAGTTGCATATGGACCTTTAGCACATCTACTATTTTTGTTGATAACATTTTTTGATATCTCTCAAAATTACCCATATACCGAAGTTTGTCGTAAGATTGGTACACCCTGTATATTTTTCGGGTAACATTGTTTCATTTCTGATCATTAAATTTTGAGTTTTAAGTAATGCAGAACTTTATGTAAACAAAATATTTTTTCCTTAAATTAATATTAAAAGTAATCCACAAGAGAAATAATATTTACTTTTCCGGTACTATTTAGATGATAATTTAGAAGAAAAAAACGATTTTCAAGATTCATTTTTTATTCAAATTGTTTCATTTCCGTTTGGCATTTAAATTTTCATTCACAGTCTATCGTCAATAAAATCACAAAATTAAATGTTACTCTTGCCGCAGATGAAAAATAAAACAGTGTCTACAGCCAATTTAGATTTCCAAATTATAAAATTTCCGAGATACAGAATATTTTTTTGAAATTTAAGATTTTTAAGGTAGTTGTCAATTTGTATTTAACCAAAATTTTTGATCGTAGATTTGTATATATTTTAGATATTTCACCACAAACTTTTCAACGTTAATAATATACCAAGTGTCCCATTTACAACAATAAAGTTGCTGCTCAGTTCTGATAAGCCGGAAGTGTCATGTAACATATTTTACCAACGACCCCCCCCCTGTACTCAGTAAATAACACACAGTCGGTATCAATGTAATAACGTCTATTACGCACTGTAAAAAAAACGCACAGCTGAAAAGTAAATCGCACGGCTTCCCTAGCAACATCTTAGCAACTGTCAATAGACGTCGCCATTTCATTCAAAATATACTATTTGAAAACATTCGATATGGCCACGTTTAACTATGAAAAGCCCAAAGGGCTAAGTATGTATTGATTATAATTGAAAAATGGACTTTTGATTATCAACAATATATTAATGATGATTAAACGTTAATTCTTTAATTTGCTTCTTTCATAGGTAATAGATTAATAGAGATGGAGTTTAATAAGTACCTCTAATTATGTAACTGTTATTTCTTATGTTTCTCATAAATACAAGTACAAGTAGGTCGTAGGTAAAGTATAGTACGTAACTCGTGTTGTAAAGCATTTTACGCACTTACGGAATTAGAATTAGAATAACTTTTCCATTCGTGCGTAAAATGCTTCTTACCACACACGTTACGTAATATACTATTTTCTACTCCTATACTAAAGTTGTTAATTAAATGCCAGTTTTCAGTTTCAAAATGATACTCATTATAACACTGGTTTTCATTATAAAACTGAAAAATTGACCAATAGAAATCTAGATTTTCAAATACCCAAGTAGGCAGACCCAATATTTTCTGTAGAATGTTTCAATCTTTTGCGTTAGTTTTTAAAAGAAAGGTCGAGCACCAAAACGAAAATACTTAATGACCAAGGCAAATACATTTTTAAACTTATTATTTTTGTTTACAATAATTCATTACTAAAATTGTACAACAGTAACATACTTGTACGCTTTATGCTATCAATTGATGGTTTTATATGACGCCATTTTGCGGTGGATCGATTGTAGTGCTATCTAGCGGCACGTATTGAAAGTAGGTACAAGGTAGAAAACTGGGAAATAAGAAACTGTAATTAGTGTACAGCTATCTTCTTTTAACTCAATTAATAATGTCAATGTTGCCATGTTTCAATTATAAACTAACTAGATATTTCAGAGTTCCTGTAAAAAACCAAGACGCACACCTTAAATATGTTTGTGGTATTATGAATATTATGTTTTCGTGTACATTTTAAAATTATTAAGTTTATACATACTATATACTAGAAAAAAGGTTTCTTACAATTGTGTACTTTATTTGTTTTAAGTTAAAAACATAAATATTTATTATTTGCCACACTTCTATTATGGACAAAGATAAGTAAGTGTCACAATGTTACCAGCGCGTGGCCCTTTTGTAAAACTGAAACCATGGTATTGCTGGTATTGTGACACTCATCTTTCTCCATAATAGAAGTGTGGCGATTGGCGAACAATAAATAGATAATGTTCTCAACTTAGAACAAACAAAATACACAACTTTTCCACTTTTATTAATATCACAAATATTTTTTAGGTGTGTCTCGGGTTTCCACTGAAATATCTAGTTTGTTTATAATTGAAACATGGCAACATTGATATTTTTAAGTGATTAAAATGTAGATGGTGCCACATCAATCACCGTTAGTAGTTAACTATTTTTCTACCTCAGGCCTACTTTCGATAAGTGCCGCTAGATGGCACTACAATACGATCCACACGATCCACCACAGTATGGCGTCAGCTGAAACCATCAATTCAACCATGTGGTCCCGTGGCGCAGTGAGTAAAGGCGTTGCATAAGGTTTTTTTCGATCTGTACATTCCGGGTTCGAGTACCGGGTAGCACATGTTTTTTATATATTTTTTTAAATCAAATTTCTTCGTAGAAAAAATAGTGTGTGCAACTCTCATGCAATGGTTATTAATACACTCGCAACAACCATACGAAACTCGCCTTTGGCTCGTTTCGTATGCCGGTTAATGCTTGTATATTAATAACCATCATTACATGATCGTTGCATAATATACTAAACTATAAATTTGCCACAGCTTTTGACCCATTTTGACTAATTTTCATAAAAAACTTGTAGATTTCCAATTTAAATATATTGTGAGCTCGTCGCGACAGTCTGTACACACAAATTAATACTGCCAACAGTTTCCAAAAACGTCGCTCTTACTTAATCTCTGTCCAATTAAATCCACCGTTCACATTATACTATAATACTGCAAGCGCCAAAAGTGATGGCGAGCGATTGCGCAGGTGTAGAATTTCCCAACTAAATTACTATTGGATTACGGTAAGTCCATTGCCGGTCAGTGTCGTACCTATACCACAAAAATTATTCAGAAATGCCAACGCCTCTGTACAGAGTATTTATATGTCTTGCAAAAGCTGTAGTGGGAGGTTACATTGAAAATGAGTTTGTGCGCATGGGGGCGGGCTCGCCATCACGTATGGGGCTTGCAGTAATATACTCTAGTTCAGTGCTGCAGCATCTATATTATTCATAAATTTTATAAACTTTGCGTTGTTATATATCTCAAGAATGAAAAAATAAACTCTATGTTTGATTACGTTTAGTTATAGATAGTCAAAGTACTTAAAATTTTATCTTTACATTTTGTGTCTCCCGATATAACGACGACTATGAACGGGAGTGAGTATACCTGTACCTAGATAGCCAGGGCTCATATAGGACAATTTTATTATCTGCATGTATTCAATACACGATGAGTTGCACAGAGTTAAATCAACCACGTTGACATTTTTTTTATATCAGGTGAAACTGGTATACTCTCGCTCTTTACATACATACACACTGCAAATATCGGGTCGCTGGTGTTCACTCACAAGTTGTATACTGATTATACAGAGTTGTTTTTATATATAAGAGTTTTTTTATTTGGAAAATTGAATTTCGCTTCGACAGGAGACGTGACAGAAATACGGTATTTTAATGTATCTCTAAGCCCAGATTTATTCTGTTGGGAAAAATTAAAATTTTTAACGTCATTATTTGGTTCATCGAGTTAAATATGTATGTATTTTGGGGTGACATTCACTGAGACCTAAAAGATCTATTGTGCCCCCTTACTTCTACTCATTTTCTGAGGAGAGTCTAAGAAACTAGTAGTTCCTTTAGTCCTATTTCCCGGAGGAATTTTAGGATGTCTGCAGGCTTCAACTGAGGTAAATGTTCCTCTTCTATCCAGTAATCTCCCAGGTGCTGTGCTCTAGGATTCGGAAGTGCTGTGCAGTTGGAAAGTATGTGGATGGAGGTCTTCCATGCCACAAAATCTGCATTCTTCTTCCTCCACTATTTTAAGCTTTTTCAGGTGCCCATTCAGGCGACAATGTCCCGTTTGGATCCCTGTTAAAACTCTTAGCGCAGTTTTACTTTGACTTATGCATTCTTTTGATCTCAACAGGTTGTAGTCACCAAGAAGGGTCTTGGATTGTATAAGCCCTACTAGATCTTTCCAATGGTCAGATCTTCTCTTTTTCTCAGCTTTACCTATTTCTTCCAATATTACATTGGGGCTGATTCCGCTAAAGCAGGGGTTCCCAACCTTTTTTTGTCTACTGCCCACTTTAGGTGTAAATATTTTTTCAACGCCCCCCTTTTTAAACATACTTAAAAACCGCTAAGTACTTATAACCGATTTTTGAAACGCAACTTTATAGTATTCGGACAGAGTATCTTTTATTGAAAATAAAACAAACATAATCAATTCTTATATAAAAACTAATGTGAAGGTTGAATCTGATGCTGTTCAATAAGTTTGTTGATATCAGGTTCCAATTTACTCAAAAACAGCCGCAAGTCGCCACGTTCGGTAACACGCAAACGATTTCTCTTTTTAGTAAGCAGCGTTGCCACAGCACTAAATCCACGTTCACACAAATATGACGATGGGAATGCTATCAAAAATCGTTGAACAATTGACCACAATCCAGGGTACAATTGCGGGATCGGTTTTTGTAGCCAAAATTCTTGATATCCATTTTTGAACTTGATTTTTATTTCTTCGTTTGTTGTCAATTCTATAAGTTCTTCTTCCAGCTGAGGTGACATTGCTGTGTTGACATTTGAAAACGGATCCAACACCCAGTCTGGTATTTCCAAGTTTAAAATGTCCTGGTATCGTTCGGTGAAGTCAATGTGGAGGTTTTCCAAATGTTGGCAGTAGGCAAACAAGTCGTCGTTACTGCAGGATACTGATAAATTCGGAAAATTGTGAAACTCACGTCTGCCCATATTCTTTTTGTGCAGAAGCAGTTTTTCTGCGAAAGCAGCAACGACATTTTTTGTTTTAATTAAATTTAGTTCATCGCCTTGCAGTTGGAGGTTCATGTCGTTGAACAATTTATACAGGTCTGTCATGTAAGCTATATCATTCTTTGATGTTATGAGCTTGTTGCGCAGTTCTGTATCTTTAGTTTCCAAGAACTCTATCACAGAGTCAAACAGGTTGTAAAATCGAATCAGACAATTGCCAATTTGACAGCCAACGAACTTCAGTATGAAGCAACAAACGGTTGAAATCTTCGTCATTATTAACACAAAGCTGATGAAATAATCTATCATTCAAAGAGCTGCTACGGATTTTATTGACTGCTTTGATGACATATTGCAGTGATTGAAATATTCGTTCACTTGAGTTTCTAGCAACCAAATGTTGTCTATCAATAACGCAATGTATAGCAAGGACATCTGGAATTTTATTTTTTAAGTACGCTATGAAGCCTTTATGGCGCCCTGTCATAGCCGGAGCGCCATCCGTAGCAACTGATATAATATTTTTCAAAGGAATCTCTTTCTCTTCACAAAACATTTCCAATGTATTGAATATGGTTTCACCTTTTGTATCTGTCCCCAAATTTATGGCAAACAATAGTTCTTCACGTGTTTTCTCATCTTTAATAAACCTCACGTAAGATAGCAACAACGCTTCATTAGTTGGTAAAGTGGACTCATCGAGCTGAATTGAGAATTGACTAGTCCTCAGCACAGTAGTTATTACTCCCTTTATTGCTGGCAAAATTAACTCTTCTCCGATGTTGTGTGGTTTGAATTTTTGAGCAATTAACAAAGAGATATTGTACGAAGCTCGAAGTCCGTCGTCATCTTGCTTAGCAGCCGCCGAAAATAGTTTTGATACACTTGGCTGAGTATTATGCTTCTTCACTAGGTCTTGAAAATATGCTAAATTCTTGTCTTTCTTATCTGGATGCATTTTATTCAAATGATCAGTCCCCCTCTTTGCTAGTTAAAGTTAATGGTACAAACAATCTGCATGTTTTTGATCCGATTTTATACGACACCCTCTGTGTTACTTGCTCAAGTGGTCGTAGAAAAAATGTTTAAATCTTCCTGCCATAAAGAATTGAAATCCAACCTCTTATAGAAGATATTTTATAACAAAAATTAAAAAATAATTGGCAAATTTACAATTTTCTCTACCCTCAATAACTGGGGGACTTCTTTTTTTACTTATAATCGGATCAAAGTTAAGAAGCAATCGCTTTACAAAATCGATTTTCGTTTCGACCCTTGACATCTTTCTTGTATTGTCGCGCCTAAATGGTTTGATGATATTTTTGTTAGACGCTCCCGAGGTCTCTTGAGAGAGATCTTTTTTTGTACTAAGAAATAATAAATCGCATCAAACCAATGAATCAAAACGCAAATGATTTTATCGATATATCTGTGTCATTTGAAAACATTTCAGTAATAAATTTTAAGTGCATATATACACAGGGTGAATCATGAATATTATATAATTATTCATAAATAATTCTTTATCGTATTAAGGCATCTAATCGGGGCTAGTACTAGAGTGCCACCAAGATTTAGCTAACGCCTCGGCAGATAACAATATTATCCTGAGGTGGGTTAAAGGGCACGACAGGAGTAAAGGTAATCGCATTGCCGATTCTTTAGCCAGGGAAGCCGCTGGACTAAAAATTCTAGGACCCAGTGACACCTACGGCCAAACGACTTCGACAATTGGGGAACTAGCCAAACGTTACACCCATGCTCAATCCCTTAAGAGATGGGATGGAATCAAGGGATGCAGTCTTGCCAGGATTACCCTGGGCGACCCTGGGAAGTTGGCGCCGAAGAAATATTTGACAATGAACAGGAAAAACCTACGTTTAACAGTAGGATTACTGACTGGCCGCTGTCCACTAAGGAAACACCTCCATACTATGGGGCTAGTGGATACACCCCTATGCAGGATGTGTGAAACTGTCAGGCATGTCTGATGCGAGTGTCCGGAGTTATCGTCAATAAGAGAGTGTGTGTTCGGTGAGTCTTGGCCTGCACCTGCCGATATAAAGGAGATGTCTCCTAGTGATCTGTCCACCTTCCTGGGAAGGACAGGATGGACGATGACCTAGGAGGACAACTCCTCGGGAGGATGTACAATGGGTCACATGTGGCCTAAGTGCTGTGAGCCTACACTCACCCTCCCTACTCTACGCAGATACATATACAGGGAATATCAAATGACCATGAAAAAGTGTATGCTTCCATTCTTTACTATTTTATTAATTGATTTATTGAAACTATGAAAAACAAAACAGAAACTTTCCAAGAGGTTTTGATAACTATTTGATAGTAAGAAATCTTGGAATTTTGAAGTATTTTCATCAAATTAAACCCTGATTATAGTGCACGTCATAAAATGTTTATGTACCAATAAAAATCTGTGTTTATTTTTCCATGTTTTTATACTATGTATTAATAGTCCTTTTGTATAAGCAGGGATCAGAACAAAGAGAAGTAACACACAATGGCAGTTGTTATGGACAGACTTCTATCATCTAATAAATCAACATCCCACAGGTAATACATTTTTTATTGGTTCACAAGTGCCATTTTATTAAAAAAATGTTCAACTGGAAAATTGGAAATATCTCAAAGTATATTTGAGATATCGGGAATTTGGAAAAAGATATTCCAAGAACAGGAAATTTCCTTGGAAATAATTTACCGACAATTTATACAATTTACTCCCCACGATGCAAATGTTATTTGTGAAACCAGTCCAGTAATAATAAATGTTATATTTCCATTGTGGTATGTTACGTACTGATTTTATTTAATAACTAATGTAAGGAGCAATCCTGTAAGCAACAAATGCTAAATTTCAATTCTATATGCATAATAAGCTTTAAAACTTTTAATTGGGCAGCGTAAATGTTTAAATTTAAATCCTAATCTTGACTATGTATCAGTGCTTGGTACTTTCTAGTCAAAAACTTATTAATAATTACAATTACTCTTTTTTAAGACAGTACCCGAACTAATAGGTTGTAGGGGGTGAGTACACTACATATTTGTTATTATACGTTCAATTGTACAAAAGCCTGTGGCAATGGCTGCGACAGAAAATGAATTACAACGTTCTAGATTTAATCTTAAATTCACTTTAAATATAACATGAAACTTCATACCTTATTTGAAAATTAATAGCACAGTGTTTATGACAGTGGTTGAATGAGTTTTCTACACGTTAGTTCATAGCATAAATGTACAATTATTATTTTACGTTACAGTATACCCAACCGAAATACAATAACATCAAGAAATGTTAATTAGAATTAAGTAACTATAGTAGCACAGATGGGCTTGCTTTTTTCCTGATGAAAAATTGAAAATGACAATTAATACAGAAAAAACCAAAGTAATGAGAGTAAATAAAAAACAGCGAGAGGGGAATAATTAGAAGGAATTGAAATGTAGTCACAAAACGTTAGAAATAGTAACAACCTAGGAAAGCAACAAGAAGGAATGGGATCCACATACCATTACCAGACTTGGAAGGAATGCCATTCAATGGTACACAGACGGCTCAAAAGCAATAGAAGGAACTGGGATAGGAGTGTTCGGGCAAGGAACCAAACACTCTGGAAGCTTGGGAAAAACCCCAAGTATCTTTCAAGCGGAAATCCTCGCCATAAGAAAGTGCGCCCAGTTCAATATTGATAAAGGATACAGAAGACAAAGGATTATCATAATGTCGGATAGTAAAGCAGCCATTAAGGCACTGAGCTCTTGTGTAATCAGTTCCAAAAAGGTTTGGGAATGCTTGGACAAACTCAATGCACTAGGCGAGAACAACCTTACTATGGATTCCAGGACACACTGGAATAGAAGGAAATGAAATAGCAGATGAACTAGCAAAAAGGGGGACTGAAATACCTTTCTGGGGGCCTGAACCCTTTTGCGGAATCAGCCCCAATGTAATATTGGAAGAAATAAGTAAAGCCGAGAAAAAGAGAAGATCTGACCATTGGAAAGATCTAGTAGGGCTTATACAATCAAAGACTTTTCTGGCTGACTACAACCTGTTGAGATCAAATGAATGCCTAAGTCAAAGTAAAACTGCGCGAACAGTTTTAACAGGGATCCTAACGGGACATTCTCGCCTGAATGGCACCTGAAAAAGCTCAGAATAGTGGAGGAAGAAGAATGTAGATTTTGTGGAATGGAAGAAGAAACCTCCATCCACATACTTTCCAACTGCACAGCACTTCAAAATCCTAGAGCACAGCACCTGGGAGATTACTGGATAGAAGAGGAACATTTACCTAAGTTGAAGCCTGCAGACACCCTAAAATTCCTCCGGAAAATAGGACTAATGGAACTACTAGTTTCTGAGACTCTCCTCAGAAACTGAGTAGAAGTAAGGGGGCACAATAGATCTTTTAGGTCTCAGTTAATGTCACTGGCTTGATACCCCTGCTTCGCGCTTTCTAGATCCATTTTTTTTGGGGTGGATCAATCCCCGTTTTTCCTTTTAGAGTTTCTCTGTCAATGCTCTCCATAGTTTCCTCTCCTTAACTTTGTCCTTCCATCCTCCAATTCCGGCTCTTGTCATATCTTCCTACACCTGTTCCAGCCATTTTATTCTAGGTCTACCCCTACGTTTTCTTCCCCCAGGATCCTATTGTGTCATTTGCAGTGTTATTTCTTGTTCTTCTGCTCTATATACTTATGTGTCCCAGCCATTTCATTCTTTGTCTTTTTATTTTTCTCACTATGTCCTCTCCTTCCAGTTCTTGCTCAATTTCATAGTTCATTCTTTGTCTGTACTCGTTATCTCTCAATTTGATTGTTCCAAATATTGTTCTCATTATCTTTCTTTCTATTATTCTCAAGTCTTCTTCTTCCTTTTTAGTGAGTGTCATTGTTTCAGCAGCATACAACATGACGGGTCTTATTAGCACTTTATAAATATTGATTTTGGTTTGTCTTGAGAGTAATTTGCTTTTTAAAAGTTTTTTATTGGCATGGTAAGCCCTATTTGCATTAATGATTTTTTCTTCCATTTCCTTTCTTCTGTTTCCAGTGTTTGTTACTGTGACACCTAAGTATTTGAATTTCTCCACTTTTTCAAATTCGAAATCTCCGATCTTTATTGCATTGGTTTGATTTATTTTACCAAAGACAAAGAAGAAGACCCAGGAGGAAATGGATAGACCAGATTGAAGAAATTGGAAATAACAAAGAAAAAACATTAGGAGAGATGAAGGTATTAGCCAGGGACAGAAAAGAATGAAAAAAATGGGTATAGGAAGAACTCCAATCCGACGCCTGAGAAGGCATAAGGATAATAGAGAGAGAAAGAATTGTAGGACAAATTGAATGTTAATTTTTAATTATTATAAACATACCTACTTTCGAAACGTGCCGCTAGATCGCCGAAATATGGAAGCATGTAAAACCATCAATTGAAATGTACTTTTTCATGAAATTATTTAAGGGATTCGAAATTGCAGCAATGTTGAGAAAATGATCCGAGTATTAGCAGAATTTCAATACGAAATCGATGCGGAAGGAAACGCTTTACTTTACGACGGGGAACCTACAACTCGTTATGGAGATAATCAGCTGTGAGTATGAATATGTTATGTATTAACATCAAAGTTTGTGATTTTTAGTCGCGTTTACGAGGCAATTCGCTACAGTTTAACAAGTGTTTAAAATTTTACGATGGTAATATTTCAACATAAAACACGAAAGTTCGTAAATACCGCTTTTACACAGCTCCCGCGAATATTTCAATGGATGAGCGAAGAAATAATTCGATAGTGAGACGCGGCATTGTTGAAAATTTAAAAATGTAATTTTAATACTCTTTACAAAGTTCGTAAAAGTATTTTTCTTTGCAACCGCGGTGATGTTTTCGCTTTCTGTCAAAATTAATTTGTTTTAGGTTTTCAGAGTTGAGAACTTGAACTTGGTGGAATGTTTGAAAAGCAAGAAGCGACACTGTCAAATTATTAGCTCCCTTTTTGAAAGTTTATTGAGACTCACCAAATTAAGAGTTTAATGATGATCGGGTACGGGGATAACTGCAGAAGTCAAGTTGAAGTGGCAAACTTATTTAATCACAGGTATCCCGAATTGCCAAATATTTCACAAAGTACTGTGTCTAAAATTCATGCACAATTCAGAGAACTTGGATATGTCAAACTATTAAAAAGAAAACCACACTTCGTTGAAGATGATGTGAAAGTGGATATTTTGTTAAGTGTCGAAGAGAATCCAACTTCAAGTACACGTCAAATTGCCCGTGAAAATAATGTTAGTCATACAACTGTTCTAAGATGTCTTCATAAAGAAAAACTTCATCCCTACAAATTAACTTTTGTGCAGGAGTTAACAGAAGACGATCCAGATCGTAGAATGGATTTCTACGAAAGATTGATGAATAGGCTGAACAGAAATGAGATAGCTCTTGGTACCCTTCTTTTTTTCTGACGAAACAACATTCAAATTGAATGGAGAGGTAAACCGACAGAACTGTAGATATTGGTCAGCAGAGAATCCTAATTAGATGCGTGAGACACATACTCAGTACCCTAGAAAGGTGAACGTTTGGGCCGGTATCATAGGCGACCATATTATTGGTCCTATATTTATAGATGGAAATTTGACAGCTGAAAAATATTCAAATATGCTTAGAAATGAAGTTATTCCTGCGTTGGCAAACTTATATCCCAACGCAATAGATCCTAGCTTACCTAATGAAAATGTTTGGTTCCAGTAAGACGGGGCAACACCCCATTATGCTTTAATGGTAAGAACTTATTTAGATGAAATTTTCCCCAATAAATGGATTGGAAGAAGAGGTACTATTGAGTGGCCAGCTAGATCGCCAGACCTCACGCCGTTAGATTTTTTTCTGTGGGGTTATCTCAAGAACAAAGTTTATGCAACACAACCAACTAGCATTGTAGACCTCAAAGAAAGGATAACTACAGAAATACGGAATATTTCACCTCAAACTTTAAACAAAGTTAAGGAGGAGTTCTATAGGAGACTGTGCTATTGCCAACAACTAGGTGGAGAACATTTTGAGCATTTATTTCATAGTATTAAAATCAAATACATCAGGTATTTTATGTATGTGTTTAATAACTGTAAAAATAAAAATTTCACCTTGAATAATTTATAATTGACCATACATTATTTAGTTTGTTGGAATCGGTTAATTAAGAGGATTTCAAAAATATGCAAATATACAGGGTGTTTCATTAAAAAAAACAACACCGACTTTGTCATACTTGCGTGAATCACTCCGTACATTTACATTTATGTTTACATAACGCACAACTCAATTCAAAAAATGACGTGTCTCGGCATTTTTTATAATTTTCTAAAATAATGAAATGAATTTTATTCCATAAGTGGTTTCCACACTGTACAAGATTTAAGAAAGGCATGACTTTTTATGTTTTTAAAATTATTTGTTTGTATTTTAGGCTTGTAATAACAGCTTGTGTAATACTTCTGAACCATTTTGAATATGTTTTTCTTTTCGATACATATTTAAGTGAAATAGAGTGATGGAAAACAGTTAAAAACCTAAACAATGGTTCAGTGGATGTAAACATTTTCCCATTCAATCTTTTATATTCTATGGTAGAAAAAATAAACAACCCTTTCAAATATATTTTTTTTGTAGTTAGTTTGAAAAGAAAAAGACATAAAAAGTATTTTCAAACACCGACTCAAACTATGCCCAGTCAAATTGAAGGAAAACACTTTTAATACTAGTTTCTTGGAAGCAAATAATAACCTGTTATCCCTTTTTTTATCCGAGAAGCCTTTCACACTGTTTTCTGATCGCGATATGAAAGTGCCAGGAAATTCCACTGAATGTACAAGCTGTTTACTCTTTTGTGGTAAATGCAAATACAAAAATTGATTTTCATGGTCGTGCCTCTGGCCAAAACATTACTCGGGGTTAGATTTTAAGGGAACTCGTACGAAAATATTTTTCCATTTATCTAAAAAGTGATATTCAAGGGGGAAAATTTTTTGTGGTTATTTTGAAAAGTAGGTTTTTCTTTAATCCTATTTAATGTTTTAAAAAGTATCGCTTCTTGCTTGTCTATGTTCGATGAAGTTGTTAATATCGGGTTTCTTTGAATACTGACGTTATGATTGGCTCTGACTTTTATTTTCTTTCAATCTTTTCGCCTTTTTCCGTAAAATAAAGCAGTATCATACCTTAACACAGAAACTACTCAAAAGTGGTGAAAAAAACGTTTTTATTGTTCAAAACCAGATGGACGAATATTTTTTTTCTTCATGTTTCATCTTACAGTTCATTAGGCAAAAAGGGATTATTAACATTTTATATTCCATGATAAAATATTCCTCTGTTCGGTTAATCCTAGCAATAAATTTTAACTACCCACTTTAGCAGATAGATCAGGGTTATAAATGACTACGGGTGTAAAATCATGTGCAGGGGCGGCGGCAAGTTGAACCAAAAAGTAGGAATCATCATTCTCAAAGGTCGATAGAAATTGAGTACCAAATTTCAAGGAGAATATTGATAAATTAGACACACAATTAGACAAACGGCACCGGAGCGGGCATATACAGCAAGACAAGCAAATATGAAGGGATCGTCTCGCTTGGCAAATACGCTTCTAATAATATGAGAGAGAGCCTACAACAACAGGCAGATCAGGATCTACAGTGACAGTCAAGCCGCCCTTGAAGCACTTCAGAGCTATAGGGTGACATCTCGGCTAGTATGGGAATGCGGCGAAGAACTTAGAAGACTGGCGACTCGGAACAGTGTAACACTGGAGTAGGTCCCAGGTCATAAAGGAATGAAAAAGCTGACGAAGAGTGGGATCGTCAACTCTGATGAACGGACCCGAACCTGCTGTGGGCATCCCCAGATGCTTAACGAGGTCATGGTTAAAAGGGTGGTTGAAAGAACAACACAATAAACACTGGAAGAATACGACCAGGCAAATACATGGGAAGAAATTCATAAAAGAACCATCAGAAAAAGTAGCGAAAGAACTGCTCTCAATGAGCAGGAACAAACTGCGCACCACTACGGGGCTACTTACGGGACACTTTCCCACAAAGGTTCACCTAAACAAAACAGGGCTGTACAACGGAGACCTCACATGCAGAAGATGCAAAAAGGATACCGCAACAGCTCTGCATATACTATGCAACTGTGAGTCGCTGGACCACAGAAGGCAGAAACTGGCTCCAGAAGACTTCTACAACCAACCAGCAAAGAACCTGTACGAGCTAATACAGGGAACGGATTGGCTGGATAGGTTGTAGTCAGAACACTAGGAGTATCCACAATAAGTCCAGGAGGCTGAGGTGGTACCGGCGAAGAGACGGCTCCTGAGAAAAGAGAAAAAGAAAAAAAAAGACAAACGAAATGTTAGATCACAAAGCAAAGCTAGCCATAAAGACCAAATGCTTTTGCCTGGAGCTGTGATGGGTATACTCCGATTCAAAGAAGAAGATATTCCAGTGGAATGTAGATAGAACGCACTAATTTCTGTCTTAGTTTAGTGTGACCGTCGTGGACCATTCTTCTTTGAATCATACTGTAATTATATGTACTTGAAAAAAGAGTAATTGTGGTTATAAATTATTTTTTAACTAAGAATAACCCAGCACTGGCTACAGAGATAACAACGCCAAATAGAATAAGGTGAGTCATAAGCAAATTTCAACCCTACAAATCCCCAGGAGAAGATGGAACTAATCAACTAATCCTAGTCCAAAATGGTTAGGAAATACGAATCTAGGTACAATATTCTAGACTATGTAATACATTCCTAAAGCACTTATTACACTATGCCTTTTTCGTGCCTATTTGTCTGCCTGACCGCTGGTGGCTGAAATTTTAAACAAATACGCATGCGTGCGAGACTATTTTGTAGACTGTTTCAAGCGTGAAAATAAATAGGACTGGTTCTATTTTTTCCCCCTGAATCGAAGCGATTTCAAGGACGTTTGTAGAAATCTCAGGTTCGCCAACACCAGTTATTATTTGTTTGGCTTGATATTTGACAACATAACCAACAAATAAATCCGTTTTCGTTTAGTTTAGTACAGTATGGCAGAAAAGATGAACAAATCAAAATCCAGTAAGGCAAGGAGAAAGTTTAAATGAATAATCCAATTACTTCTTATTATAAAAATTAGGTTACAACTAATTTTGTATTGTATTATTGCAGTAAACACCACTTCTGGACAACAGAAAACGCTACACGTTTGATTGAACTGTATGAAAACCATCCTTGCCTGTATGATGCCAAATCAAAAAGCTATCATAATAGAAATTTGAAAGCCAAAGCTTTGACAGAAATATGTGACAATTTAAAGGAACTGATTCCTGATAAACCATTCACAGAAGCACTTATAAAAGCTAAAATTCATTTTAAATCATTGACAGCGATAAATTCATTGGTAAGGCTTAGATTGCCTAATTCTTGATTCATCCAAGGCTTCACCCACCATCTCCTAAGAGCTCTCTTTTTTTGGTCTCTTCTTTTTAAAATAAGTGTTACAGTGGTCATAACAGTAATTAGTAATGTTTTCTGTAACTTTATTTTATCCTTTGTGGTTCGTGGTATCGTTTTAATCTTTCAAAAATTTACAAACAATGAATCTAACCTCAAAGATCAATGTCAATTTTTCTCATGTTTGCAGCCCTGAAATTGCTGCTTGAACAATAATTTAAAAAGGCATAGTGTAATAATGCCAGTCATTTGGGGAAATTCAGCCAACAAAAAGGCATGAAGATAGACACAAAAATAGGCACGAAAAAGGCATAGTGTAATAAGTGCTTAAGGAGTGGCAAAAGCTAACAGTCATTTATATTCCCAAGGTCTTGGCACTAGGAGCGGGTAAACATACAACAAGGCTCCTTCAACTGCGCATGACTCAAGACTTTGCCAAATTTAGTAGTGACATAACAATATTGTAATAAATATGTAAATATCAGAAATATAAAACTAAAAAAAACAAGAAACCCCAGGCCCAAACCCGGTAGATCAAAGTGTAACGTATAGAAATATCAGAAAATAAGAAATAAAAAACTAAAAAAAACAATAACTGTTTTTTTAATCTTAAAGAAACAATGAATTTGAAAGCACCAAAAAACTTGTAAATATTAGACGATGATCGAATGTCAATAAACGTCAAAACAAACTGGGGAATTGTACCAGTTGATCTGACAACGTGTTGCCAACCCGTTAGCTATAAATTGCTCTGGCTGTTGAGGATAAATTGTATTTACGATTTGTAAATTATTCTGATAAGCTGGAAAATAACTAAAAATGACATCATCGTCTTTTTATCGTAAAAATCCTATAAAAGGATTCCACGTTATGCCTGATCAATTCGTGGGAAACAACCCAGAGAATAATTAATAGAATTGTGTAATTTCCAAAAGTAGGTAAGTCGGTTAATAGAAAATGTAAAGTATGGAATTGACTGGATTTTCGCCGAATAAAAACTAATCAATTCCAAATTAGAAAGCTGCAGAATGCTAATTAATTTCGTCGAGACAATTGGAGTTGATTGAGACCAATACAATAATCGGGAAATTTGAATAAAATCGAATGTAGATTTATCATAAAATTCTAAACGCCCCATTTCTCCAGATTCAAATGTGTTCCGAGCAATTTCCTGATTTCACAGCGGTAAATAAAATTCCAGGTTTTCAACGTCCCGTCACAGTTTCCAAATGCGTACCGGTGTAATATCGTTATAAATCCGTTTCGAAAACTGTAATGGGTACAATTATAATACCTGCGATCAGAATTGGGTCAGAATTGACTTTTAAAAGAGCGTATTTTTCGAATTATTTGAGAGATCTACAAATTGCAATTATATGAGAATGTTCAATTGAAAAAAAATCAGTAAATATGAAAAATAAATAAATTTCCTCCATGTACAGGAAAACCAATCTGTCTGTATCTGTAGAGTAGGGAGGGTGAGTTTAGGCTCTTAGTTTAGCTCTTAGGCCACATGTGACCCATTGTACATCCTACCGAGGAGTTGTCCTCCTAGGCCATCGTCCATCCTGTCCTTCCCAGGAAGGTGGACAGGTCACTGGGGAAACATATCCTTTATATCGGCAGGTGTAGGCCAAGACTCACCGAACACACACTCTCTTATTGACGATAACTCCGGACACTCGCATAAGACATGCATGAGAAAATTCTGTATCCAAGTTGGCAGTTATGTTGACCTGTCAGCGTTGGTTGAACTAGAATTGATATCATCTGATATATGATAGTATTGACAGATTGAACACTATTTTTTGGAACTTTAGTTCTTTACGTCAGGTTATGTTTGAGCGACCGGGGGTCGCGAAGCAAAAGATCTGACCGTTACGTTATGTTACGTTGCTTCGTTGTGTGCCTTGCTTGCGTGCGTGTGCTCTCTCCTGAGTCTCTCTCTCGTTTACGAAGCAGCGATTCATATGCTTCGGCCAGGAATCGAACCCGGGCTGCCCGCGTGGAAGGCGAGCATTCTACCACTGAACCACCGATGCTTTATTAAAATTCTATGCAAAGCTGGTATTCGCAGTGCTGGTGATCTACTTGAATTTGTTCGGATAAATTTTTACTATTATTTCCATAATTTTTTTTGCGCGATTGATCTTTTTTGTTTATTTACAGCATCGGTTGTCAGGACGGTAGGTTGTGTTTACTGGTTTCTAAGTTTAACACGTCGGTAAGTGATTTACTTACCGTTCAGACGTCGAAAAGTAATTTCAAAACAATTTCACCAAAATGCAAAATATATTTTAAACTGATCGAGAAGTATAAACGTCACTTTTGACATTTCGTTCATTTCGAAGAAATTTAAATTATTTTATTCGGAATTTATTTCAATACGATCGCGCAAAAAATGGTATAAGCATCTCGAACGTTAAGGGTAATTACAACGTTTGCATGTAGATTACTCTCGTAAAATTGGACAAAATGATATGAGGATTGAGGGGTCTAGCACATTTACTTTTCGAAATACAGGGTGTTGAAATTTTGAAAACTTGAATGTTTCAATTCGATAACTTTAAAATGGATGGATAAATTGATTTGACCTTTGGCAGGTTGTTTTTCTCAAAAAACTTTCCAATCCATCTCTCTCTAAGCTTCTCGATATCTACAACCTTATCTGGAATACTCATCTGTTCCCTGACGCATGGCGCAAATCTATAATCATTCCAATAAAGAAAGCAGATCAATTCACCTTATCGTCTAATTCCTTCCGACCGATCTCACTTACTTGCACAACCTGCAAGCTCCTGGAGAAAATGATCAACAGAAGACTCCTTTGGTTCCTTGAAAAGTACAAAATCATTCCTAATGCCCAATCCGGCTTCCGGCGACATCGATCCACTCGCGAAAACCTTGTTCTTCTCCAAACACACATTTCTACAGCAATAAATAATCACCAAGACGTCGTTGCAGCCATCTTTGACATCGAAGGTGCCTTTGACTCGATATCTAGGATTGCAGTTCTAAATAAACTTTCCCAATACAATCTCCATGGTAACATTCTATCGTTCATCAATAATTTTCTAAATTGTAGAACATTCAGAGTTTCTGCTAATGGTAAACTCTCCTCACCTCACCCACAAAATGCTGGAGTCCCTCAAGGATCAGTATTAAGCTCTACCCTATTCATCCTCACAATAAACGAACTCTGTGACAATTTTCCTGCACCCATAAAACACGTACAATATGCTGATGACCTAATTGTGTATTGCCATGGTAAATCGATCTCAGCAACTTGCAAACTCCTTCAAACCGCAGTAAACCTTCTACAAGATAGATCTACTCACTTTGGATTATCCTTATCCCAAAACAAATCCAAAATAATCAAGTTTTCAAGAAGAACATCTTCTCCTTTACCTCGCATTTTCTTCAATAACATACTCCTGCCCATTGCGAATCAATGTAAAATTCTTGGAATAACCTTCGACTCCCGACTTAACTGGAAACTCCATATCCATGAACTCAAAGACATCTGTATAAAGAGACTAAATATACTTAAAACCCTCAGTCACTTTCACTGGGGTTCCGACGAAATCGTATTATTAAGAGTATACAGAGCTCTCATCCGCTCAAAGCTTGATTATGGCTGCTTTATTTACATGTCTGCCACCAAATCTGTCACTGATTCACTGAACTCTGTACACAATACCGCTCTTCGTCTCTGCCTTGGTGCCTTTCGCTCTAGCCCTGCTGATAGTCTCCACATTGAAGCTAATGAGCTACCCCTACCCCTAAGACGCCAATCCCTACTCCTCTCATATGCTGCCTCAGTATCCTCCAATCCTCTCAATCCTGTTCACTCGCTTTTCACTACGACTAATCCCCCTACTTACCCTCGAACAATTATAAAATCTATCCCCCAAATACTCACTCCTTTACTCAAAGATACCGACCTTTCTCTGACCTCCCCGCTCCCTCTACCTTCTTCTCCACCTTGGACCAAAAATATCCCTACAATCGATACCTCACTTACCATTTATAATAAGCATGAATCCCCCACTGCACTTATAAAGAAAGCATTCCTAGAATTACTACAAAAAAAACCTTATGATTTAATACTCTACACAGACGCTTCCAAAACTGACTCCGGTGTTGGTTGTGCAGTTTCCACGAAGCATGAACTCATAAGCTCCTTCACCCTACCTATAGTGTGTAGCGTTCACACAGGCGAGATACAAAGCATTTTTCAAGCTTTCAAAAGCATCCACCTACCCCACAAAAATATTGCAATATGCACAGACTCCCTTTCCTCCATTCAGTCAATCAAGTCAATCTTCACTGACCACCCAATTGTCCAGAATATACACGACATCTATCAAACTCTCGTTGCTCAAAATATAACAGTCTCTCTCATCTGGCTTCCATCTCACATCGGCATTGATGGTAACGAAACTGCGGACCGCCACGCGAAAGATGCTACCACTAATAACGACTCAACACACATTGTCCAACTCGCAACCGACCTGAAGATCCACTTCACCTGTGGCGCAATAGTACGACTGCACTTCATGATATCCATCCATCCACTTCTCCTCTCTCCCTGAACTTCTTAACCCGGAGAGAGGCTACTACAATCAGAAGAATCCGAATCAGTCATACCAAACTCTCACACGGATATCTGATATCTTCAGGAAATCGTCCCGTTTGCCATAGCTGTAACGATATTGTGACCGTTAAGCACATACTGACGGACTGCAAACAATTTGCTGCTATATACAAACAACTTGATCTTAGGCCAAACCTCAAGGAAATGCTTCACTGCCCTACCGAAATCAAGAAAGTCTTACAGTTCCTGAAAGCTACCAACCTATACTGTAAAATCTAATTTAAATATTTGTTAAAATTATGTAAATATTTGTATTTATTTTTTCTGTGCCAATGACCAGCGCTGTCGAGGCACGTTAAGCAAAAATAAAAAAAAAATTCGATAACTTTAAAATGGGTGGATAAATTGATTTGACATTTGGCAGGTTGTTTTTAAATGTAAAAGGGCATATTTTGATAGAAATAGTAGTTTGTGCAACTAGTGTGGATATGATGGCCATATCGCACGAGGACAAAGATTGAGCACGACGCCGTAGGCGAAGTGCTCAATCGTTCAAGTGCGATATGGACAATTCACACGAGCCGAACAGCATATTTTTTGTACGACCCACTTAAGAAAAAATCTAGTAAATAAAAATTTCTATAAACTGTAATATAACTTCAAATTGAAAATTTAACAATTCAATTTTATGTTTCCACTAATTTTTGTGTGGTAAACGTACAGTTCTTGAATGTCCAATTTGTATAATGCTACGGTTTCCCTTCTTAAATATACGATGCTGTTATAAGTAGATGTTGCCAGTCCCATTCCCCACTTAATCCTTAGGCTTAGTACTCCACTTCCTGAGCCAGGAAAACCAATGATTTCGTACCAACTTTGTTAACGAATTAAGGGCATCTCTTGCTCACTTTTTAAAATTTTTGACATTTTAGCCGCCTGTGAACGAAATTCATACGTACTTACAAAAAGTTAGTTCACTGACTCAGATATTCACAATTTCACCACAATTTATTGCAGATATAATGTAAATAAATATCTAGATTTTATGGTCACCGACGTACAGCTTTAATATCTAAATATTACTTTTTATGGCTAAGCAAATTGTTCATAATTAAATAAACAGGGATACTAACTATTTTTCAAAGCAATTACCTAATTAGATTCATTGAATATGGAGCTTTAAAGCGCCAATTTGATTGCAACTTATGATAGGGTACATATTTAATTCGGAGTGAGTGCCCTCTTGGTTCCGGTATTTATATCAATCTCAGTTTTACTGCGACATTTAATAATGTACGCAATATGTGTAATTGTAGGGTTGTTATTTCAAAATGACTACTACTCGGGCCACGAGGTTTGAATTACGTGAAATCTTCGATAAGGTCCAAAATAAAGATGTGATACAGCCTGTATAGTAACAATAAGATGAAATACTTAGAAGGCTTGCGGGAATGATATCGACCGTTATATTATACCTGAGATGCCTATTTCGAGTAAACGGAAAAGAGATATACTTTTAACGATCTGAAAAATAAAAAAAGCAAACAATTATTTGGGTTTATGCGACGAAAGTGCACTTAACACGCACCATTGGATCTTAATCGTATAGCCGTACAGGAATATAAAAAGCTCTCGACTGTAGTATATTTTTATTACATTCACACCATTTAGACACCCCATTTTACAATTCCCTTGAGAATACCGAGATAGTTTTCTTCCAAAATGATGCCTCTACACGAGCTATTCCTATTTTATTGTGATGGAAATTCCTAAATGTACCCGGAAAATGCATTTGCCTATTTATACTCATAAAAGCTGTTTTCACGAATCATAAATAATAATTTTAATAATTATTTATTCAAATAAATATGAAGCAGAAAAGAAGATGCGATTGAATACAGAAAATGTTATCGATCCTCAGAGAAACACAATGAGTGCTTTTAGCAACAGTGCTTTATCAGAATATATAAAAATGTTAAACTTTAGACTTGTCTTCGTGTGAATAAAAATTTAATTCTTCTAAAAAGCCGGCACTGAATCACCGTAAACATTTGTCCCTTACTTGCGAAGGCGACAATCGAAAAATCAGTATGCACTGCGACATAAAATTGTCCAGATTTCTTCCATATTACATTTTCAAATGCTAAAATGAACAGTTTTAAATATTTAAAATTGTATCTTACAGGACCGCGATCTATTTTTCATTTTTATTATCTTAATAGCGTTAATTAACGCAGTAATGTGGGGATGGGGATTACGACACTGATACTGGCACTGACCCACTTTCCTTTTTATGAATCCGAAACGTAGTGAAACGAAAGGGTGAAGAACGAAAGAGTAAGCAAACATTCCACCTTGGGGATTTTAGACTATTTGGCAAGGATAAAGACGCACCTGTTGAATATTTAACAGTCTTAAGATCCAAAATGAATAAAAATAAGGCGAGAACAGACTTTCTTAAATGTAAATATGGCGTGGGGCGTCGGGTTGAACAGAAAATAGGTGCTTGTGTTTCGAAAAAGTACACAATTATTGTTTTAAAAAACTAGTCATTAGAATCATATTTAGAAACACACTGTATGGCGTAGGCATAATGCGTCAGATTCAGGGTTTTTATAAAAAAAAAAGTTTACCTGGAAACTCATTCACAACAATCCTACAGGAACCTTTCTAGGTAAAAAGGTTTAACTTCATTCAACTTCATAAAGAAGGGTACCCAATTAGACCGGTTGTTTCTTTTTTCACAGCACCGTCATTTAAAATTTCAAAATTTCTAATAGATATAATTTCCAAATATTGTTCATTCAAACCTCAATTTTCAATTAAAAACTCAACAGAACTCACTTGTCTAAATTCATATCTTTCGATGTAACAAATTTATTCCCTAGTATACCTCCTGATGAAACTATCACTCTTGTTGATAACTTGCTCACTTACAATAATACTAATCCCATAATTCAGTCTGATATTATAATAATATAATAATAAACGTCTTTTATTGGTACAACCAAATGGCCATCGACCGAGGTCCTTCAGCCAGTATTATTTACATTGTTTATTATAATATACTTAATAGTAATAAAAGTAATATTTGTGTTATTGGAAAAATGATATTATAAATTTATTAAGAGTTTGTTTAAATCAAAATTATTTTTATTTCAACGGAAACGTTTATAGCAGTAAAGAGGGTTTGATTATGGGCACTCCTCTCTGTCCCCTATTATCAGAAATTTCCATGGATAATATAGAAAAGATAATT
>CAJUYI010000094.1:247610-312004 GCA_910591695.1 Galerucella pusilla
TATCTTTCTCTCTCATTCAGCTGTTTCTCTGTCGTACTTGTGTAAGGGGTAAGGTTCCGAAAGAACTTACGCACACTGTATATATATATGAACATCTCTATGCTTATGGAAATAATTCCTTCTCATTGTTAAGTAAGGGTTTTATCGAAAGCAACTGAGTTTTAAATGAGTGTTCATTCTTATTTTTATTAAAATATCAATGAAAGGGACAAGTTTAAAATAATAACAAAATTGTGGTGATATATATACAGAGGTCTGGTCTGAGTCACAGACAAGAAATGTAGTATTAAAATTCTCAAATGTCTGGAGTTAATCACATGTTTTAGATTTTTTTATAAAGGTTACATATAAACTGTCAAAAAATCTAATTAAATACCCATGTTATAATTTAAACTGGGTGATATATTTTCAATATCCCTGTTTTTTAATAAGCCAATGTCAGTACCTGCCACTTAAGTTGTTTGTTCATTCACATTAAAATTCAAAATTTATTATTTTTACATTTGCATAATTATAGAATAAAAACCTATCATGTTGGTATAAATAATGGGATCCAAAATCTATTGTATTATGTTATGACAAGATATTGAAAATGATAATGAGATATTTGCTACTAAAAATGACAGATGTACAGAAAATAACAATGTCTACAGAATAATTATTTAGGTGTTTGATTTCAACAGATTCTGGTTAAACAATATATGTTAATTGCTACATACAATTGAAATAAAGGACATTTCCTATAAATATCTACTCATAATTATAAGATTTAAATCAAGAAGCTTTATACAGGAGAAGCTAATGGTAAATGTAAACGTAAAGTAAAAAAATAATGAATGTACCTATAAATTCTATTAAACAATATGATTTATCAAAAGACTAAATATATAATTTGCATAATACTTATACCTAGCTATCAAATTTCAAATTAATATTCATCTTACCATTAAAACCTAACATTTACAGTGGTATGTTAATTGCCATAAGATATACATTGAATAGGAATTATTTATCGGGAAAATAGAAAAATGAACCTAAGAAAATGTAGACAAAACAATAAAGAATAACAAGAATTACAAAAGAAAGTAAGCAATTATTGGCAGAAGTATCAGTAGTCATATATTGTTATATACATGGAGAAATTTAATAGATTATGAATTGAGCTAAGTAAATCCAAAATGTTTATATTTAAATAGGTAGAATTGTCCAGACATTTGTAAATTCTTTTGATTGATAAGCTTTTTGTATAAACCAATTTTTCAACCATCTATTCGAGTTTCTATCAAATTTTCTTTAGGTACATTTGGCACGGAATTTGTATGCAAGTAAGTAGCAACCCCAAATGTAGTCAATTTCAATTCTCATTTATTAATTAAATAATTAAATCAGGGGTAGGTGAAAAACAAATAAATGTCTAGATCTATTTGTTTATCTGTTTATAGATTCTAAGAAAATCCTCAACACTTATTTAAATTTGTTGAAAAAAATTAGCATATTATTTGATGATAAGAATTGCAGAAATATTCACATGAATACTAAATATTCTCTATTTCAATTATTTATTGGTCAGTTTAATTAATATTAACATAAAATAACAATAATCCACTTTGTTATAGTAATTATCCACAAAGATAATCTTTATAGGGAAAACTTTATATAAAACAGTGAAAGAAAAATGGTTAACAATTAATATTTTTGATTGTCTTACCTTAAAGTGAAGAATGAATGAAAATACACAAAGGTCATACATAGACCCAGCATCCAAATAGCAGAGTTTATGTTTACTGCAAAAGCATCAATAACACTATTGTCAATTTATAAAGATACTTCACCTATTGGTAGTCCTATACACAAAAGGACTTTTTGTCAGCAGTTTTATAAACAAACACGCACGTTGTCGCCTTAGAACAACAACAAATGAATATCTACTCCATTTTGAAACCTTTTATGAGAAATGTTACTAACGTGATTTCTTTGTGCCTTGCCATCATTCCAAGTTTCTCATCTATGAACTTCACTTTATTTTTCAACTTTTTTCGGGCAGGTATTTTATTTCTTTTCAATATTCATTTGGGAGTGTCTGTTCCCTAACAATTTATATATTCCTAAATTACATCGATGCAGCTATATTTTCACTGCTGATATGCCGACACTGAATGCAAACTAATGGATTAGTTTCTTTTTGTACCACCAGATGATGCTGCTTCCACAGAACTGAATAATGAAAAGGTTACTGACCTTAATGTGCAAGGGGATGACAGGAAATTTCTACATCATACAGTTTAAACATTGTTTTATAGAGGACGCCACCAACCAATTGTTAATTATGTTGTTAATTAAAAAGCTGCCAGCTGAATTCTGCAATCCATCTATCAATAGCATGAAAAATTTTTAAGGTATTATCCGTTGTAAACATAACATATTTTCCAAAAATCCTTTTTTATTTTGGATTAAAAATATACTTGTCAACTGTCATCCTGTCAAATTACGATGAATTCATAGAGAATAAAAGCATAGATAGGCCGATAGGAGATACAAATGATTATCGCTAATTAGTTAAGCTCAAAGCAGAATGTAATTATGAAGTATGAAGGATAAAATCTAAATTCATAACTATAACGTGTTATCACTAACATTAAGTGAGTTGGAGCGCTTATTTTTAGTAGCTGCTTCATTGAATTCTTGAAAAATTGAATTCTGTTTACCATTATTTAGAATATACATTAAAAAAAGCTTTAGAAATGTAATTTACGTCTCAATCATCTCGATGATAGTTGTTTCTGTAATTACCTATTACATTTTTTAATACTTAATCTTATCAGTTGTTGATTTCTGTTAAAAAAAGTCTTATCAAGATTTTTATCATTCTGCTGAACGTTTTCTTAAATCCAAAGCTATATTTCTTATTAAATATAAATAAGTATATAACTATTCTTCACAATTATACAACAATATTACTAAAACCATTGTCTGAAAAAGACTTACTCTCTCTCTCTCTCTATGACCGTTCTCTTTTTATATTATCCTCATTTTAGAGTAATTTTTCATGTCTCATCTATACGCTCTCGAATATCGTTGGAGTCGTCGCGCGGGCTGTTGTTTCGGAATCGGGAGTTCGATATGGGCGAAATGAAATAAGGGTTTTTTCAAATACAAGTATAGTCAAATAGTTTAATTAAACCCATAGAGAACACTTTGAATTATTTTATCCATTACTTATTTAAAGGTATAAGAGAACCAGGTGTATTTTTGGCAGTGTGAACAGATTCGTGAAATGTCATAAGTCTTTTTTAGTGAAAAAAGCAGATTAGTTATTTTCAATCCGTCAACATGGCGGAGGTAATGCATATTTTCGACAGATATTGCATTCAGTAAGTACATAATTTGCATATAAATTAATGAAAGTAGGTTTAAGTAAACAATTCATGAGCAATAGCTTATAAGCTAAAATATAAAATCATTGTACATATACCCCTTTTACCTATAAAGATGCAGGGTACTTGTTTTATCCTCTCTTTTCGAGATCATTTTATTTACATTTGCATTATTTTAGTACAAATATTTACCAGTGATATCGGTTTTACAATATTCTTATTCGAAAAGATTGTGATTAGATATAATATGATATGTTTTAAGGTTACTTGATGAAATAGGTCTGAATAGTGGCTCCTTAACTAATTTGTTTACTTGTTTTGTAATTGTAAGTACTCTAAATCAATTTTAATATGTTTTGTATATGATTTTTATCAAAATTAATAAACTTGGTTAATCATTAGTATATAGGTATTTTTCAGTCTCGGTAAAACTACTTAAAAGTGTGTACTGTAAAAATTTAATATGTTTATTGAAATTATTCAATTGAGTATCCTATATATTCAAAGTTGAATAATCTATGTTTGAACAGTTGCCATTTCTCACGTTGAGAAATGCCTAATGACATCAATTTTTCATAAATGTTTTTGTACCTATATAATTTCATATTGTATTATTTTAACATATAAATTAAAGCTATTATCGTTGATTGATAAGTTTTTATCAATCAACGCTATTATATTCTACTCTCGTTTTTAGTTAGTTGGTGTTAGGTAGATTGTTATACAATAATTTTATACACTCATTAAAGTTGTGTAAATCTACAGGATATGTGGGTACCATAAACAGTTCAATGCCATTAATAATATCCATTTGCTGGACTTATAGCATATCGATTGTGATTTCTGGTAACTGTCCAATTTATTTGGTAAGCTTTCTTTTGTATATTTATATATACAGGAGAACAGTAAAAATATGTATGTAACCAATCTCTGAATTGGAAATGATTTTTCAGTATTTATGCCTGCCAAGCATCGAGTTTTTTTTCTATAGTTTAGTTATAACTATTAGTGTCATTTGGAACTATTGCTTCATGAATTAATGTCTAAAGCTTCATGCCAATGTGGGTACAGACTGATGTCTTTAGATATACCTTGGCGTAAGGAGTCTAACCCTTTATGGGTTATTATAAGGATTGAAAATTTGTTGTCTCAATTTATTATTTTTTATTTTAGCTTTTTCAACAGCAGGTGTTGCCCTCATGGGGATCAATGTTCATATCCACATAAAGCACGTTTTGAAGTAGAACAAATCCACTACTTACCAGGAAACGAATATTTTTTGGGTAAACTTCGAACACACCAAAGAGTATGTCGATTTTTTTTGCGAGGTAATTGCATCCATCAACAAAATTGTCATTATCGTCACGAAAACGGAAACGAAATGCCTAATGCACTAAAATCGGTGGAGAGACCAGTTAGATCACAAAGAGCAATTATAAAGTAAGTTCTATGTTAATTCTCTCAATATATAACCTCAAAATGCTTTTGTTGCTAGACTCTTAACACAGTATACCAAAACAACTGGTATACTGTGTTCTTAATCTGCTTAACAACTATATCACAATATTCTTGAGAATTTTTAAAACAAAATATGAAATGAAATGACTGATTTATTTTTAGTACCAGCTGTATGCCATCAACATCACAGTCAGAAACAGTAACAAATAAGAATTCCATAAATAATAGCATGAAAGATTTGCATAAAAAAGAAAGGATACTATCTTGGTAAGTTTTTATTTTATTTTTTTTTAATTCTTTTGAAATAATAGTGATTTATTTATAATTTTCCTTATAGCATGAAAGACAATGACAATAAACCACGACCTGATGAAGAGGAAGGAGCGTGTGCCTCTCCTCCATTAGCTGATATTAATGATTCTTGGGTGAATGCCCCAGAATTTGTGCCAAAAAATTATAGACCAAAAAGTTATGCAGAAGCCCTCAGTCCCGAAGCGATTGCTGAAAAGAATGCAAACAGAAAGCTCTGTCCTTATGTTAGCAAAGATGGATTGTGTAGAAATTTGACTGATTGTACCTACCTTCATGGAGAAATGTGTGATATGTGCGAAAGACTTATTTTACATCCTTATAATGAAGAACAGCGGAAACGGCATCGGCAGGTAGGTTTAGCTGTCTTCACATACCCATTTCTTTAAGATTAAATTAATTAAAATTTCTTTTTAAGGAGTGTTTAAAGCAACACGAAAGGAACATGGAATTGTCATTCGCTGTTGCACGGTCTCAAGAAAAAACTTGTGGTGTATGCTTTGAGGTTATTATGGAAAAAACAAATGGTGAACAAAGATTTGGCATTCTTCCTAATTGCAACCACTGTTTCTGTTTAAGTTGTATTCGAAAATGGAGACAAGCCCGTCAATTCGAAAACAAAATCATCAGGTAATTGGATAGTAACATAAGTATACTTTTTGACAGTTTTCTCATTTATTGCTTAATTTAACGATCTTTGAACCGCATTTTATCCAGCTGTTTCTTTGCAGAGCTTGTCCAGAATGTAGAGTCACTTCAGATTTTGTCTGTCCAAGCATGTATTGGGTCGACACCAAGGAAGACAAAGATAAACTAATCGAAGATTACAAAAAAGCACTAGCAAGAAAAGACTGTAAATACTTTAAAAAGGGACAAGGCAAATGTCCATTTGGCAATAAATGCTTTTACCTCCACGCTTTTCCCGATGGCAGCAAATGTGATGTTGGCCCACCACCAAGACAGAGACGTGCTAGAAATGCTGATGCAGATATGGATGTCCTTCAGGTAAAATCGTTCAAATATATTTATATGCTTCAATTCAATTTCTCTTGTATACCAAGTGAGATGGAGGTCTACTCTTCTGTATTGTATATGAATTCTGCCCATTTCAGTTGTTGGTCTTCTATTCTGCATAATGTAGGTTTTGCATCTAGTTCTTTTCTTACTGATCCTAATCATATCCATTTTGGTTATTACTTTCACTCTCCTCAGGTAATGCCTTGTTGAGAGTCCGTTTTTTATTTTAAACTGCTTGAATTTCATATCCTACCTTACACAGCTTTTATTATCTATTTACTTTTTTCTTATGCCTCTTATTATTGCTAATTTAATGTTTCTGTCATGTAGATGTTTTTGTTATGTTTTTTGTTTTATTCTTTGCTTGATTATAAAGACTGGTTTTGTGTAGTTTGCTCTTTTTGGATACCACATTAGCTCTTAAGTATTTCGTAAATATTGTAGGCTACAAGCTCAAATTATTCTGTTTTTAAGATATAATTCTGCTCTTCAAACTTTATTATGATCATTTGTCGATTTGTACATTGTGGAAACCACTTATGGAATAAAATTCTTTGTCATTATTTTAGAAAATTAAAAAAAATGCCGAGACACGTCAACTTTTGAATTGAGTTGTGCGTTATGTAAACCTAAATTTAAATGTACATGGTGATTCACGCAAGTATGCCATAGTCGGTGTTGTTTTTTTTTAAATCAAACACCCTGTATATTTGCATATTTTGGAAATCCTCTTAATGAACTGATTCCAACGAACTAAATAATGTATGGTCAATCATGAATTATACATGGTGAAATTTTAAAATTAATAATTGATTACTTTTAATAAGCAAAATATGGATTTATCAAAAATCTAAACCAACTAATTATTAGACATATTTGTATATTGAACAAAACCTGCTTCGCCCATGAATCCATCACGAGAGTTGTCAGAATTGCCAATGACATTAATTTTAGTATAGAACTTTTTAATACCTCAATTACTACTTTTAAAAAACAGACAAAAATCTTGAATTTTCAACTTCCAATTTTAATTTTCATCATGGGTAATTTAAATTGTAATATTTTGTTTCATATTTAAAATTGTATTTCATTGATTTCCTGCATTTTGTGCATTTTTAGGGTTGTATTTTTATTATTGCATTTTGTATTCGCCCACTTTTAATCTAATTTTGTATTAAAATGGTATGACCGTTAAATAAAATGAATAAATAAATAAATTTTATTATAAATACATAAAAATTGCCTAAAAACGCCAATAATTAGACAAAATCGGTAAATAATGTGGATTGTATTAAATCGGTAAATAATGTGGATTGTTTTCTATTCTGTCAGTTGTTGATGCGTTGACAGTTTATACTGAAAAAGTTAAATCTTTGTCAAACACTCTTTCCTTGTCGACATAACAATGAAATATTTAACTGAGACTCACCGAATTGAGATTTTAATGATGATCGGGTACAGGGATAACTGCAGAAGTCAAGTTGAAGTGGCAAACTTATTTAATCACAGGTATCCCGAATTGCCCAATATTTCACAAAGTACTGTGTCTAAAATTCATGCACAATTCAGAGAACTTGGACATGTCAAACCATTGAAAAGAAAACCACACTTCGTTGAAGATGATGTGAAAGTGGATATTTTGTTAAGTGTCGAAGAGAATCCAACTTCAAGTACACGTCAAATTGCCCGTGAAAATAATGTTAGTCATACAACTGCTCTAAGATGTCTTCATAAAGAAAAACTTCATCCCTACAAATTAACTTTTGTGCAGGAGTTAACAGAAGACGATCCAGATCGTAGAATGGATTTCTGCGAAAGATTGATGAATAAGCTAAGCAGAAATGAGATAGCTCTTAGTACCATTCTTTTTTCTGACGAATCAACATTCACATTGAATGGAGAGGTAAACCGACAGAACTGTAGATATTGGTCAGCAGAGAATCTTTATTGGATGCATGACACACATACTCAGTACCCTCAAAAGGTGAACGTTAGGGCCGGTATCATAGGCGACCATATTATTGGTCCTATATTTATAGATGGAAATTTGACAGCTGAAAAATATTTAAATATGCTTAGAAATGAAGTTATTCCTACATTGGCAAACTTATATCCCAACGCAATAGATCCTAGCTTACCGAATGAAAATGTTTGGTTCCAGCAAGACGGGGCAACACCCCATTACGCTTTAATGGTAAGAACTTATTTAGATGAAATCTTCCCCAACAAATGGATTGGACGAAGAGGTACTATTGAGTGGCCAGCTAGATACTTGCGTGAATCACCCTGTACATTAACATTTATGTTTACATAACGTACAACTAAATTCAAAAGTTGACGTGTCTCGGCATTTTTTATAATTTTCTAAAATAATGACAAATAATTTTATTCCATATTCGATAATTTATTCCACACTGTATATATTTGAGTATAATATGTGTGTATTTTTTGCAGCAGGTGATGCTGTGGGACTTTCTCGACGAGCGTGACTTTCCGTGGCAATCTTTGGCAGATGATTTGGAGGATTTAGTTTCGTTTTTCACGGATTCCGAAGAATCAGATTTCTCCGATTACGAATTCTTTTTAGATTAGTCTTTGCATATATTTATAATGCAAGTATACCCAAGATATTTTGAGTACATTGTTAGATTTTATGTTCAGGTTATCCCGGTATACAGAACATTGTATGTGGAAACATGCTATCTGTCGAATTATTTGTAGGATAATTAATGTATATATTGTTGGTTGATATTTCCAAACAAGTTTATTCTTAGTGGCGCGTAAGCAATGCCTTTTCGTTGCTTTGTATTATTATTTGTCCTAGTTTCGGATTTTGGGGTGCCTGTTTATATATTCTAGCTATTCAACATATATATTCTGCGATAACAAGGAAATTTTTAAAAAAATATATATTTTGGTGCTAATTTCGCCTATTTGCACAGGGTAAAGGTGAATTTTAAACTAAAAGTACCTCCGTAACAATGTTCATTTTAAAAATGATACTAGGTTAAGTTCTGTTGCTTTTTAATTTCCCCCAAGTGATCAAATGGTAGCGATTCTCGCTGTCTTGTGATTTCAACAATCAGTGAATTTTCGGTTATCAAAACTTTCTAAAATGTAAACCATATAAATAAAATTTGATTGATTTAATGATTCAGTTTAACAAGTTTGTTGAAAATGGGAGTTTGTTTCAGTGTTTTGCAGAAAATATCGCTGTATATAAATTTAGTGCACTTTTCCAAAAATAACACAAACGCTCAGGTTCGAAAAATGACAAATAATGCATAACTTGTTAGTGAATAGAGGAGTTCAGTCTAAGGTCAGTGTGGCCAACTAAAAGTGGTTTTTTCTGACAAGAATGACAGTTAAGGTCTACCCTTTTGCATGTTTTATATCATTACGAACATCTATATTGCTCTATTAAAATAATGAATTGGCCAATAACTCTATGAACTTTTGGCAAGTCACCATTTCATTTCTGTTATTCAGTCACTAATTATGTCAAATGTCAGTTATATTTATTTATGTTGATATTCGTTTAATTCTGTATGTCCATTTTCGATTAGATTTTTGTGGCATTTCTAGTTAGTTGTATCTCTATTCTTCTAATTACTTTTTCCACTGACATCTGACAATTTTTCAAGATATACGCTTCGGGGGTGTATTCATTATTTTAATAAAGCCATATAGATGTTGGCAATGATAAAAACATGCAAAAGGGTAGACCTTAACTGTCATTCTTGTCAGAAAAACCACTTTTTGTTGGCCACACTGACCTCCTCTATTCAAAATGGTCTAAATTGATGAAGATCCTTATAAGGGTTAGTATTTTCTGATCAAAACCAAAATTTATGTTTAAACTAATATGGTTTCTAGCGGAACCACTTTTGTTTCAATTAATGCTAAAACTGTCACATTTTTATCTACTATCAAATTTAAAACTTGAAATTACTCAGTTGGAACCCGTTATACCATAATAAATCAGGTAGATGTTTATTGGGAACTGACAATTTCAACTCCATCCTGGCACTAATAAATCAAAGTAATAATGGTTTACAATATAGTCGAGTGTTTACATTAATAGTCATGTTATTACAGTTATGTTGGAGTTCCTGGTTTTACGTCAATTGTCAATGTAGTATACTTACATTTCTACTAATTACGTACAGTAGATAACAGATGTAACTGTGGAACATACTAGTTTGAACAGCCTTCGCGACTTTTTTTTAGGACTCGTTTATCCGTCAGTTCCCAATAGGAAGATCCATAAACCTGGTTTAACTTGCAACGTAAAACAATTTCTTGAGCGAACTAAAAAGTTGTATTGAAAGTTTTGTTGTTAGCCGTTTTTAAATTATATTTTTCTTCCTTTTGAAGAGAAATACGTTCGTTTTATTGAACAGTGTATCTACTTTAATCAGTTTTCTGATATTTTTCTTTTGTATAAAATTTGAAGCCCGAGAACAGTGCAAAATATAAGCTTAGAAGTAATTTCTTTGTATTTATACATGTCAATGCAGTAGTTTCAAATTTGACATGTGTAGTCGTTCAAATATCAAATTTTGTAGTGATATTAGCCTTTATGAATTATAATGTGACCTTTGCCAGGTAAAACTTGAAAAATAGCAAAGACTACTGTAGTGATATTCGATTTTAAGTTAAAGATTGAAGATGTGAAATGTATGGAAACGTATATTTACTTATACTACATCACATTTTCACTAAAAGCATATTCGTACTTGTCATTGTTTATAAAACATTAAACTAAAAAATAATTAAATGAATTTTGTTCCTCTAAATGGAAATAAACTTTCATATCTTCAATCACACTTCTGATTTTTTTTTACATACATTCTAACACAAACCAGTGATTCAAAAAACCTCCAGCAATATATATTTTCAAAGTAGAAGACTATATAATGATGCACCCCCCAACATTTAAAGCTACAAATGTTTATCAACGTATTATGACAAAACAGCACTAGGCAATTATGCCAAACAAAATAATTTCTACGTCACATGTGTCATTGTTAGGTAAGGAAATAGCGAGGTGTTAAATTTAACAAAAATATGATGTTTCGTCCATGTTAATTGGGAATTCAATCGTACAGGTTGGGCCATTAAGCGAGGTATCGGTATCATAATCACTGTCATTTTTGGGGATTTGAAATAATGTAAGGGCAAAACTTCCATATTCCTGTATTTTGGGGGGATCTGGAGCAGTTAAGGGACGACATTTCCTAATTAATACCTTTTGGGGGATTTGGAAGAATGTAAGGGCGAGAATTCCCAAATGACTATCTTTTTGGGGGGGATTTGGAAGAGTGTAAAGGCGAGAATTCCCAAATTACTGCCTTTTTGGGGGGGGGTTTGGAAAAGTTTAAGGGCAAAAGTTCTTAATTACTGTCATTTTCGGGGGATTTGGAGAAGTTGAAGTGCGAAAGTTCCTAATTACTGTCTTTTTTTGGGGATTTGGAGAAGTTTAATTCGAGAGTTCCAAATTCCTGACTTTTTGGGGGGATCGGCTGTATCTCTGAGAGTATTTGTTCCAGATTGTGGAGAAAAAGTGACCAAGAGAAATTGCTGAAAATTATTTTCAACCATAGGGGGCGGTAGGTACTTCTTTCTTCAAATCTAAAATGATCATTATCTCGGAATGAGCTATAACTTTGATATGTGTGATGATATCAAAGATAACTCCTTCTGTGATTTTCAGAGATTTTAGAGCAGTAACGCCCCCTGGAGGTGAAATTTTGAGGTCGAATAACAATTTCAACAATTTCACTTGGATACTTTTGCTATCAATATTTTTCCCCACAATCTGGGACAAATATTTTCTCTGAGATACAGCCGGTTACCTCACTTAATGGACCATCCTGTACGTTCATTACCTAAAAGAGAAGTTAGCTACAAAAGGGTTGACATACGACAACAATTCTGTCGTCTTCTTTTTTAAAACCGTGATGAAGTATAGGTTATATTGCTTTTATAGTGACTTTATGTACACACTTACACACATATTTAATTACTCTCATCAAAATGATTTTCTCAGCAACAGAAACTAGTTATGGTCTGTTTATATTTTCTTCTAGCAACCACAAACTTCGTCTAATTTCTCCTGCAGGCACAGTTTTCTTCAGCTACTTCATGAAACATCTAATTCAGAAAGTGGCTAACTTCATTGTTGGAAATAATGACAATATGAAAATGCCAAATGTTTGTTTTGTCATGGTGTCGTTTTTGAATTTTTTTTCGAGAAACTTGAAAAATATCAGAGTTGGTTGTGATAAATCCGATTTGCTTAATAAAAATGAATGTATGTAATTTAATAAATATTTTATTGCCAGATTTTGTTGTATTCAATTTGTCTGTGGTCAAAAGAATTTACAGGATATAATGAATTTTTGTAAAAAAAAGTAAACTATTTGTAATATAAAATTTTAAATATCCCCGATACGTTTACCTTGAAATGAATTTTCGAATACAGTTCTTGATGCACTCGAATTATTTTTGTTGAACGATGGAGAGATTGGATTGGAAAACTGCAAATATGTTTTAATATTCAAATTATATTTGACTACACTGCAAGGGTCCATTATTTATTCTACTAGTGCTGACTCACGTTAGGTGCAGATATAATAGGTTCGTTCAAACTGGCAATAGAACCGTTCAAGCAAGAGCTGTATTTCTTCCGCATTCCAGCTGTTTATAGTATCGTTCTTGAGACGGTACAAAAACTACCTTCTGGAAGGTGTCATAAAGTTGATGTGTCCATCCTTAATCAAGTTCTTCCAACTGTTTTTATAAACCAATACGATGTCAAGTAATTTACATAATTAATGTAAAAAGTCAACGTTTTTTAGAGATTCGTCACTTCTGTCTGACAAGTTCTTCAATTCGATCTTCCCATTCTCTCCTTGTATTTGATGTGAATGTTTGAAGCTCCATAAAGTAATTTAAAGATATATTATTATTGCCGCTCAGAGATGATTCTTGATTCTTGCATATACAAAAATCTGATAACGTTGGTTTATTATTCAACACATCCGTTATTGCTTGCTAATATTATCGTAACAAATATTTAACAAATAAAAAGGGATTTGGCTAATATTTACTCGAATACAAAAGTATGATAAATTCTTTAGAATAGTTCTAAGATTCAAGCTTCATCCTCCTAACAGTTTAATAAATATGTCTTGTTATTTTGGAGCAAGGGAATGACTTGAAAATAACCTGCATGAAATACTTATATGGGCGCTGCAATTCCGCAATACTGATTAATGTGCTAAAATCACCGTCTATACATTTAAGAATAAGGTAATTTCTTTGATTTTGCGTAACTGCATATCATAAGCCTGAACTGTTATAATCAATACAAAACAATATACAAGGTGACCCAAGTTAACGTTTACAGGCAATATCTCGCTTAGTTTAAAAGATAATCCAATATATTTTTAAATTATTACCATCCATTTAAAGCCAAACAAGCAAAATTTGTCTTGAAAACAACTGAACTTCAAGGAAATTATCTTTAATGTGTCACGCTGTAATAATTGTATGTAATTTTGTGCACAGACTGCTTTTCGTACATGCATAATGTATGAAACCGAATGTAACCAGTCAAAATTAGAAATTATGAATACCTCAATCTTCGACCATTAAGCAGAAAAATGAAAGTCGCGGTGAAACATTTAATGTAGAGAAAAATCTATGTCGTTTATAACTCTTGCTGTTCTTGTGAAACAAATGTCTTTGTGAATCCTTCCTACTTGTGCATGCGTCAACATGTGGCTACGTAACGGTCATGCATTTTGAGGTTATGTTCATTACAACTAGACAATTGCGTAGACAATCTTCGGAAAATGAATTTACTTCGTCATGGTTTAAAAAAATAACATCATAACGGCCATAATCCGTAATAGATTGTAATAATCGAACTGAACAAACCAGTTTGGTGTAGTTCAATTAAGTTTAATGCGGAGGCAAGGCGCTAGTGTCGCCGACCTAGCCCCAGCTTGTTAAAGCACCGTCTTCAACCCATTCTTAAAATTTTAGAGGCTAATTTTTCTATGAAACATATGAACAGCCCAGAATTGCATGAACTGTACTCGACAAACTTTGTTATCAGTGTTATTTTAATTCATAGATTCAGGTAATTTTATAGAGTTAACATTGTATTATTTGTATATTAACTGCAAGAAGAATAAATTCATCAAATTATTTTATTCCATAATTATACATATAAAAAGGTGTCCCATTATATACTTCATGCATAACGTTTAATTTTGATATACGAAGTTTAAAATAATTTTGAATTCATCTAGACTATAATTTGGTGAACGTACCCGATATTTGTAAGTATTGCAATACTCCAGGTATTACAGAATATCAAACTTTGGGGTAAATATGTGGAACCAGAGCTGTAGCTCGAAACTGGTCCAAATTTTGTATAATAAACCAAGTATATCCCATATAATAGTAGTGATGCTACAAAAGTTCCTTGAATTTCAGATGCTGCTCTAGTTCTACATATCCAGACTTTTTATGAGATTTCGTTATTAATTCCATTTCCTTCTCAGTTGATAACTAATTAAAGAACTCTGCTATGTTGCTTAAAAGGCTTACTGATCTTTTACTTTCCCACAATTAAATGTACTTTGTTAAATTACTAGATGTCTAGAAAACGTTAAGCATAGAGGCACAACCATTTGAAAAAAACCATAACCCCAGCACTGGCTATAACGAAAATAAGCTAGTCATGTTGCGTTAAGGCGGCGTGAGATTTTACACGTCTTTTCAAAGCGATAGCAAAAGATGTGATTGTTTTGTGCTACTGAATAAATGTAATATTATAAATGTATCCTGTCTTAAGTGGATCATTAATGTCAAATATATATAAATATATATTGCAAACTATTATTTTTAACAGGGAAGTTGGATTGGAAGGCAGCAAAACTTTGTAACAACACCAACAGTATAGTATATATTATACTCCTATATATATATAAGACGTGTTTATGTCCTAAACCCAAAAGATTTAAGTTTTAGAATGGCATCCAGTGGCAAGCTAACGTGAATATTTAGTCTAACGTTGGCTAACTAGTTTACTAATAGTATTGTTATTATTTTAAATAAAAATATAAACTTATTTTCGTTTTACTGCTAATAACGTTACGAATTCATTTCTGGATCTTAGAACTTTCGTAACATTTTTACAGATTTTTTATGGATACTAAGTTAAGTTTATTCCACCGGAAAATGGTTTCAACTTATATTTGTAAATTTAAAACTGCTGGTACCATTTAATTCCACTATTATGTTTCTTATATGTGTAACATTTGAATTACTTGTCTTCCTGTTTTAAAAATTAAAAGGGGAACAACCTATTGTGCACTGTACAATTCATCTAGCTTCATTATATTTGTTATTTGTTTAAGTAAAACTTACTTTGTCAATGTAATGGTTATTAATCGATGAATTGTATGAAGATCTAGAGTGTATTGTGGCATTGTTTATAACAATTTGAATAGTTATAGTTACTAACATGTGTGGTGCTAGGACAGATGAACTGGAAACTGGCAAAATTGTCATGTTGAAGAGATCTGTGATTGTTAGCTTGTTAGGTGTAATTAAAATTACAGTAGCTTCTGATTTACTTTATCTACTTAAATATTTATAAAATTCCCTTTTTAATTCATTAAATTCCTGAAATAAACAGTTGATGGTTTAAACATTTGTTTTATTTGAGATCCCAATGACAAGTTATAACATTTTTATGTACTTATTAGATTCACCATATTGTGCATCTGGGTAAAAATTAATAACCATGAGTCCCAGCCCTGAAAAGTATTGTTGTTTAAGTACATTTTCTTACTTTTAATTAATAAAGTGGTTAGTAACTACAATTCTCAATAATTTCATTACTTTCCATCATAAAATAATTATTAAATAAATGGTAATTCTATTTACTTAGTATGATAATTTATTTATTTGTCGAGTCCATTTTTTCTACAGCTACTAAGTTTTGTTTGCGTTTAATTTCTTCAAGTGTGGTTTGAAATTTTTTAGTTGCCTCAGTTTCTGGTGGAAATAATTCACGTTTTGTGTTTACCACCCACTCTTCAAAATATTGTGGTTGATTGAAATAATGGAAAAGTGCCACAGGGAATGTCACATAGAGAGCCATTTTGGCAACTTCCAATGTCCAAGTACCCATAATGACCTGAAAATAATTAATAAATCATTACATACAAGTAGTACAATGGAAATTATATAATAAATAAGATGTGCATTTCAAAGTAATTGAGTTGGTCATATATTGAAAGAAATGTTGATTGTACTACCAGCGAATTGGTCTAATTATATTCTCTATATAATCACAAATTTCAAGTCTTTTGAAACAAAAATAGGTATAAGGAACTTCTCTTAAGCACTTTTTTGACTCTTAGTATCCGAGTGGATGTAAAACCAAGTTTTAGACTACCTAATCAAATGTATTTCTTTTTAACACAAATGTACATTAATTACCTTATATTAATTATGTGTAGCTTGTTATAATTTCAAATCAAATCCATTTTAGATTAGTCAAACTTTTGTGGTTATGTTCTCGTGATCTTTTCTTCTGTTCTCAATATTGGTTGGATCTTTCCACATTACTGGTTGCATATCTATTAGGAAAGTTTTGAAAAAATTTTTTGCATTTTAAAATCAATCTACTGGTGAAATAGGATACTGTTTTAATGTTGGTGTAGCTCCAAAATATGCCTCAATACTATATTGTTAGTATTGCCCCGTCATACTTAGATCAGATGTTATGTGTTGCCTACTGTTCTATTTCACTGCAACCTTTTCAGATCTATTGTGGTCCTCTTCTTTTAGATTACCTTCCCTAGCCCTACTTTCTTAATGAAGTAGACCAAATTTAAGACAGTCTTTCAAATAGATCTTTATGGCGTTTCGTAGCCTAGTGCAAAGATCCGAATTAGACCTGCCTTGCGTTTTCTAAACATTAATTACCTCAGTCTCTCTTGTTTACACCAGCTATCAACCATATTTAAGGAAGTTTGCATTTTTCCGGCAAATTTACCACTACAATTACTATGTAATATGCAAACCTGTCCCGGACAGTTGGTTGAGGTCATCTATCTCCTCCTGTGGGGTTCCTTCACTTGTTTACATCCAGGATTTATACTTACCATTACCAAACATATTAAGAATACTCAAATATTGTGTTTCTCGAAATTTAAAAACCGTTAACGTATTTTAAACTTTATTGAAAACAAAGTAACAAGTTAGAAATTGTCAAAGTTTTTACCAAACTGAACAATACAAAAATACAATCAACTGTTTTACAAAAATATAGACAAACGATATCATAACTTTGAAATGCAGGTGAATACTAACAACTGGTCAGCATTTTTAAAGGCGGGCAGTTGCCTCTTTACGACGAAGGAAAATGGAGTCAATATTGCTGAATACCTTATCGGAAGATAAGGATGCATCGACATAGTGATGAATACCTCTGATTTGGTAGTAATCTACCAAGGGTTTTGTTAGAGTATGATATGTTACCAGGCGCTTTTTGAGCGACTCAATATTATCATCCGATCTTTTGATCAGGGGCTCTCCAGTAACGTCATCAGTCATTGGTTTCTTTGGTGGGTTGAATTCTTCATGATATGATCTTCCACTGGCAGAGTGGACTAAACGACCAGTGATTCTTCGGAATAGGAGATTATCATCAATTCCGAACTCAATTACTGCATCCAACTGAGTATTACGCTTATCAAGGAGATCATCCAACTAAAAAAAGAAAAATTGATATAATACCAGACACATTAATAGTGATTAATTTATTTCCAACAAATTTGCATATTTTATAATAAGACTGTGCTCTACACAATCATAGATAAAGGCTACATTCCCACATAGCTGAAATTGTACAATTTTCAAATGTATCTCAATACAACACAGACACTGTAGTGCTCGGATACTGATCTAAAAAGAAGCCCTTCATTGTCCTAACACAATATATTATGTCAATGTTCAAGTTGAAATATATCAAGTGCTGTTAATACAGCTTCTTCCACTTGGAAACAAAACCTGGCTCCAAAAACGATAAAGAGAATATCAAAAAAAGAAAGATCAGACCATTGAAAAAAATCTATTAGAGATAAGACAATCAAAGATGGGCACTGCTGGAGAGAAGAGAAACACTTACCTAAACTAAAGCCTGTTGATATCAGTAAATGTGAATATACATACGTACAAAATAATACAAAAGCAGATGAGATGTCATTCAAACATAATAACTTGAAACAGGTGCTGTCTCTGTCAATAATGAATGGGATATTTATACAGCAGCAGCAGCTTACAAACCAACTATATGTATTGATGATAATGTCATACTTGCAAGCAATGAAATCCTAGATATAGCAATTAGCATGTTTATAACTATATATTATTATATAGAATAGAATCTAGTTACCCTATTTTACTTGATGTTCAACAAATATCACAAAAATCTGCCAGTCCTGAAACAAATTACACATGGCATGTGTGAACCCTCAAGAAATTATCCAAATAGTTTCTTCGACCAAAAACGAACTATCTAATTTACAATATACTTCACATTCTAGCTTCCCACCTATCTGTTTGTAAAACGAAAGCATATTGAATCTGTAAACAATTCATTACTACATGCACAACTACTTTTGCCATCAAAAGAAATCAAAGTTTTGTTACCTTCTCTGCCTGAACAACAGTTCTTGGGAATCCATCCAGTAAAAAGCCATTTTGGCACTCTGGTTTATCTAAATTTTTGTCAATCATATTTACAACAAGGTCATCACCAACAAGTTTGCCTTCATCCATTACTTTTTTCAGTTTACTTCCCAGCTCAGAGCCAGACTGAATTTCTGCCCTGAGCATATCTCCAGTTGAGAGGTGGCAAACACAATATTTTTCTTTTAGAAGTGGTGCCTGAAAGTGAAAATAGTAGCAGAAACAAAGTTTATTAAATCTATTAATATATGTAAAATCCAAATACAAAAGCCTGCATGTAGGTACGTATTAAGCTAACAATATTCACTTGACAAGTCAAGATAATGTAGTAGTATTTACTCAATAGTTTATATATTTTTTATTTATTGAATCAAAACAAAATAATACATTATTTGATAAGACATGCCACCTCATATTAGATAGGTTATAAGTTTTACATTTTATGTAATGTAAAAAATGATATCCAAATTAAAAATTATGAATGGAATGATTCACGATATTACCTGAGTTCCTTTGCCTGAACCTGGAGGACCTAATAAGACGGCTTTAATCCCTTCAACAAACTTGTTAACTTGAGCTTCTGGAGCCTTTACAGTAGCAGCTAGAGGTGCCATAATTGTTTTCGGTGTTAATTCGCCCCCGCGGATTTTAACCTTCTAGCCTAAGATGAAATTATGATAGATAAGGTATTATACAACATTTTATTAATGACCTTTACTCCCAAATGACATATACTCACCGATAATCCTTGTAGAACTAGCGTAGCGGAGAAATGAAACGCACAGAAAATTTTAGTTGACAGTGGTTGACAGATCTAACCTTTACGTCAGTCATACGTCACTGGATGTTTTTAAAGGTTAACCTACATTATTGATAAAGGTTTACATACACTATTAGATAAAATTTGAAAAATTGGAGATTTTTGGTTCGGGGGATGGAGAGAACAATTTGCTCTTGAACTTAAGGGGTAGGTACCTATGTTATACCAGCCAAGGAGTAGCTTTTTGTTATGGGAGTAAAATCCATTAAGTAGTTTGATTAGCTAAAATGGATTGAAAAGATCTATCCCTCTTCAAGGTACAAATTGTTTTAATGGTAGAACATATTAAAGAAGGGAAGATGGAAGAGGTCATATCCTATAGGAAAAATCAAGAAACACTTAATCGAGTATAGCAAAAGCTTCATATCCAAATGCTCTACTGTTTATGCAACACCTATAGCATCTTATCAAATAGCTAAATCTATTTGTAGCCATAAGGAATGGGTCCATTGGCAAATGTACCAGTGGCGGCTCAAAATGGAAAAAATTAAAAGCCAAAATCGTTCTTCTTTATTTTTCTATCAATTTATCAATTGTCTTCTCGCGGTCGCATAAAACTTTATGAAATTTCCCCAAGGTGTGCGAAGACTCCGTTATTTAAAAGACCTTTATTATTATTATTATTATTATTTCAAATTCAAAGCGCGCATATCTGGGTAACAGATAGACAAAGGTAACAGGTATAAGCACAATCACAAGTGAGCGCGTTTCTCACTGAATAGGACTTTAAATCTAAAATTGTAGGTATAAAAATAGTTAATAAGAAAATTTGTATTTTCTGGTCTTTAATTTTGATGACTCACCTACTGCCACGAGCCGCCTCTGAAGTAAACATTCAAACCACTCAGGCACCATATCATCAAACTTTGTAGAAGTAAATTATATGTCTTTGTTTTATATTGATTTCATTCATTTAAATATTTGTTATTGAGATCACATTACACAAGTTTGTTGTATAAATAATCAAATGTTTATAACGATAACATTACTGTTACATATAATATGATACTTAAGCAGGTACTATACCTACGTCCTCGTATGAAGCTTGCAGGAAATGGAATGGCAGACCAGCTAGCTAAAGAAGGCTCTAAAGGTTTTATGGAATCACAAAGGATTACATAAATAAGAAGGGAAGTCGGGAACTGGCTAGTTAAGGAACATTAACTCAATTGGGGGCTGACACAAGGACACCTCCATACTAAGATCTACTTAATAAGTTAGACAAGGAGCTATCGTCCAGACTACTGGAACTTGGTAAGAGAAATTTGAAGACAGTTATACCGACCTGATGACTGGACACTGTACTCTGAGGAAGCATCTGCACATCTGATGGACAAAGTTAGTGAACCTATGTGAAGAAAGCGTGAACTCTACGATGAATCACCTACTCACATACTCTGCTTCTGTGAGAACTTACAAGGACTCAGACGGAAGGACTTTGGAGTGGAAATAACACAACCATCTGCTACTGAAGATCCCTCCAGAAAAAACTGGTGATCTATATAGAAGACAGGAAGCTTCTGGAATGGAATAATAAGTAGGTAGATGTCAAACGTATGAATAAATGAATGTCCTTTAGTAGCTTTTTCTAAACAGAGATCTCCAAAAAAGTTATAGGTAATTTTGGAAAAAAAGGTAAATACCTATAAATGGGGACTGTGGTGCTTATAGGTATATGTCATAACTTCACTTTGTATAACTAATGGTATTGTGGGTTCCCTATACTTTCCTCTTTGTATGTGTATCTCTTAGTCCAGCCCTGCACTGTATCCTCCAGTATCCGGTAGAATCGACTTGGAATGCTGGTTGCATTCATCACCGCGTTATGATCAAAAGAATCTATCCTTCGAGAGTCATAAATTTACATAGTTGTCGGCTTGTCGGTGTGTACGATATCATTGGATACACAGCATAAGATATTGTGAACATAGTGGAAGAAATACATGACAAAACAAATAGAAGAATGCCAATTTAATACAATGATGATAAATTTAATGCAATTCAACGGACTTTGACAAACTTAGCAGTGGCGGATCCAAGGTACTGGTTAGGAGGGGGTAATGAATATAAAGATTCTCATATAAGAAAAGCAAAATACGAATATATTTCCAATAATAGACATAAAATAATGAAAACAAACAATAAAGTTTTATGTGTCATAAAAATGAAATCATAGTATAGTTTCAGAGATCACTAATAAACAAAACAAATAACACTCTGCAGATGCAAAAAATCTGAGCTTGGGAGGTAATTACCCCCTTTACCCATCCCTGGAACCGTCACTGAAGCTTAGTGTCATTTGATAGATAATTCAGCATTTAGTACATTATTATATTATATTCGTTGTCATCTAGTATATTTTCAACGGCAACCAGAGTTGAGTTTTCACATTTTTCTTCAAATATTTAAATGGAAAGGCACAAATCTTAATAATTATTTCTGGAATTATGTAAAAATGAATGAAAATATAACCTACCGTCTGGTTCCTGGATGCATGAATCCACTCCTAATGCCAAAAAAATAATACAGTCGCTCACACACACAGTGAATCAAACACTTACTTTACGGAATTTTTTTTACAACGGCAACATCGTATAAAAGCTTCGGAGAAAAAATATGACCTGTCACATCTAGATGCAGTGTGGTAAGCTTAATATTCAGATGCCGATTGGTGGTGTTCTGGTTGATATTTAAGTAGGGACGCAACAGGTTGGGCCTTCGGTGTAAATACGTATTAAGTGAACTTTGTGAATAGAATTAACATATTTTACAAAAATGGATTACAAACTAACATTGTTATTGATTATCTGTAAGTATAAATGTTATTTTAATTTATACCCATTGATAAATTGCTTATTTACTTGCTAATTATTATCATTGGTGTAGATTCATTTCTATTGGAAGAGAAGCCCTTTATAGGGTATTATTATTTTGAATATATTTGAACATTTTATTATTAAAAGCTAGTTCGATCAAGGAAAAAACAAACGATGTATAAAGACACTTATTTAAAATCACTTTTAAATATTTATTTTGATTTCCAATAAGTCGCTCAATAATTATAAGTAAATAAAAAATAATTATCAATATATTCCTTTGAAGGGTTATAGTTTATTTACGAAGGGAGCCCACATTTTATCCTTATTAGTCCTTTTAATATCAAGTTTTGATACGAATTTCAGGGATAGGTACATAGTATTTTATATATTATATTTTTTAGATTGATTTTGCTGCTACAAAATTCACACTGAAATATTTAACGTCATATTTTTGGTTGTACAAAAAAATTAGGTACAGTTAGAAGTATTAGAATATTTCAATTATATTTAAGATAAAATATTAAAAACCTACCCCTTGATGAGACAAGTAACAATGTAAACATTTTGTGAATTATCACTAGAACTAGCAAATCAGGCTTGGTGAAAAATAAAAATATTTATAATTTTACACCAAATATTTTTTTACATTAGTGGCCCACCCTTTATAAATATGATTCAAGCATATATGTACACTCTGTGTCAACGTAAAGTGTACACAATATGGGAAACTTTTTTATTATCAAGTTTAGGAAAAAAATTTACTCTTCATAAAAAGTTCCGCATGTTCTAAAATCTAAAATACAATCATCAAATATCAATTTTTTTAAATATTAAGCGAGGTTTGTTTAACAAAATGAATTTTACTCAATATCGAAAATATCGAAAAATGCCATGAAAACAACGTTCAACTGTGGTTTCAAGTTTCAAGTCAATTGGTTTAGTTTCAAAGAATTCGTAGGTAGCTTCAATGACTGTACTAATATAATTATATTGAATCTTAACTAATTCAGCAAGTCTTATCTTATTATTCTGATAGTTATCGTTTCATATCTCGCCGCATAATGGTTTTAATGATAATTTTGTGTTTTTACAATCATCCTTGAACTTTTTTTACCGATTTTGATAGCTATTATTGAACTCAATGTGGTAAAGAAAAAACCAGCAGCTTTATAATATGAATTTCCCCAAATGTTTTAGGTTGTATTCTTCCTCATCTGACCTACCAACAGTCCAAATCCAGGTTGGATAAAAATCACAGTAAGTTTAACAGTGAGTATATTTTAATAATTATTATTTTTTCACTGGAACTGTTTTTATTTATTTTGCATATGAACTATATTTAATTATGCATACATTTATTTCTTGAATAATTAAAAATGCAAACAAATTAATAGTATCTGTATCTATACAGTAGTAGTATCATAGTACTAGTAATCATCCTTCCGAGCCTTTGTCCTCCTAGGCCATCGTCTATCATGTCCTTCCCAGGAAAGGTGGACAGGTTAATAGGAGACATCTCCTCTATATCGGCAGGTGTAGGCCAAGACTCACCTAACACACATTCTCTTATTGACGATAACTCCAGACACTCGCATAAGACATGCCTGACAGTTTCATCTTCCTGTTCACACATCCTGCATAGAGGTGTGTCCACTAGTCAGAAATCCTACTGTTAAACGTAGGTTTTTCCTGGTCATCGCCAAATATTTCTTCGGCGCCAGCTTCCCTGGGCCCTAAAATTTTTAGTCCAGCCGCTTCCCTGGCTAAAGAATCGGCAATGCGATTACCTTTACTCTTGTCAAATTAATAGTATACCGAGCATTGTATAAAATCCGTTCCTGGACCAAAAGAAGTTTATAGCAAATTTATACTAACATTCAACACAGTTTATATACTCCAATTACGCAATTTTAATTAAGAATAAGAAGATGAGTAGTGTAACACTTGCTAATTGGTAAGTGAGGAAAAGTGGGTCATGTATGCATAGTAATTATCCAACTTTTTCTAAGATTAAGATAAATTATAATTTATTAAAATGTAGTAGAAGATATGGTTAATAAATACAAGTTAAGCCATTTATAAAAGAAAGAAGGTGAATGCTTTATACTTTTCTCGTATTTCATTTCGCTTTCCTCAGGCCACCCTGTACAGTACTCCAATTACAATCATTAAGTAACGACGTTTACAAATCAATAATGTTTACTATTCAAGTCAAAAGCATGGTAACATATTTAAAAGAGATAGTAAAGTATTTTTAATCAACAAATTGATTCTATGGGTTTTAATAAATATTTAGACACAGTTAATTTTTTGGTGTGTTACCTAATCCCATTGTTGATGTCCTATAAGTGATTAATGCCCAATTGCACCTATTTTAATTTAATCCAAGATTAGTTAACTCAGAGTTAAATTTTACTGGTAGTTTAAATGCTTCTGATTTGCACGGTAGCCAAAGTACAATAAGTTGGGTTAGGTAATCCCAGATAAAAGCTACAGCGGGAATTTTTGTTCAGTTGGTTGTATAGTATTGTAGTTGGCAATACTGGAACGATTCCTGATTATCCCTTATCTTGACTCCTTAACTTTATCATTGAATGTTAGATTCTCACACGAAAATACATCTGCTTTTGTCCTAACCCATCTACATACAATACAGATTGAATTTCTTGAATTATACGCACTGTAAACTCATTTTTATGGGTCAAAAACAAGCAACTGCAAGAAAAGTCTGGTTTTTAATTTTGTATACTGTTAAATTGTAGCTTAGTCATATACATATTTTTTTTAAGTCAGTTAATGCGGATATGTTACGTGTGAGAAAATGTAAACATCGCCACTAAAGGTTCAAAAATATATTATAACAATATAAATTTATTACGCTGTTTCCAGACTATAAAATTTTAAGTGTCTTAAATATACAGCTTTTAAAACTTACAATGGACTGTACCTCGTGAACGAAAAGTGATATCAAAAAATTTCAAAACCGTTTCTAGGGTATAGAGGGGGTACTGAAATCATGGGACACAAGATGCTCCTTCTCACTAGGAGAACATACCTCTGTATTTAAGGCAGAGATTTATGCTATCCTAGAATGTGTCAGAATTAACAAACATAGGACTGACACTCATAGGATAAACATACTAACTGACAGCCAGGCAGCTCTTGCAGCTTTAAACAGCCGCAAGATAACATCCAGAAGAAGAATGCCAGAAAGAACTGAATGAACTAGCAGACAACATTAAAGTAAGACTAGTGTGGGTGCCGGGACATAACGGTATTTCTGGAAATGAACAAGCTGACGAACTCGCGAGAAGAGGTTCAGCATCAGCATCTGTTGGACCAGAACCAGCTCTTGGAACCACAAAGAAGGTAAGTCCGAGGGCAAATACAAAAATGGGTACAAAGCCAACATAGACTTCAGTGGAGGAGCACTCCAAAGCAGGTACACAGTGAAACCTTCATAGGTGACACATGTGTAAAACGGGCCGAAGAACTACTGAATATCTTTAGGAATAAGCTAAGAATTATTACAGGTTATCTAACGGGTCATACCCAGGTAAAAGATCCCCTGCATAAAATAGGGTTATATAACGGCTGCAGACTTTGTGGCATGGAGACCGAGACCGTAACCCATATCTTATCTGACTGTGAGGCACTGGACTCGAGGAGACAAACAATCTTCGGAGAAGCCAATGTGCCACCTGAAGTATATGGCATACATCCAATGGACATATATCGTCTACTCGAAGGTACGGGGATAACTGGATGGTGGACATTGAATTACACTTAAACGGAGTTGGTACATCTGCAGATATGTATGCAAACTTTCCTGATATGATGGTAAAACTATAATATGATAAAACAGATTACATCTCATAGCAAAAACTAAGTTTTTGCCACTCTGATTTGAATTAAATAAACAAAAACTTTTAAGTAAAATATAAATTAGTTTTAATAAACAATATAGATTGCTGCAAACACTGTAATTGTTTTGTCTTCATTGAGTAATTAAGGAAAATGTTACTGACATTATTATGTGTCTTTAAATAACGGGCTTCCTAACCGCAGTATGTGTTTTAATGTGTAGAATACTAAGTAGGTATACTTATGAATATTAATGAAGAAATTGTTTATACAATACGTAAAGAAATTATATCAGTTTTTGAAAGCAAGGTTTTATAACTATAGCGTTATAATGTTTTCCACAATTTTGTTGATGCAGTAACATAAATACATAGGCAAGGTCTTATACATATATTAATAATTATTGATACGAATTTAGCTATATACAGGGTGATTCATTAAGAATGTCCAATCTCTGAACTGTAGATTCTAGACCTCAAAATATGATGATTCTGCTCAAAATGCCTTGTGCAAATATTGATAGTTTCCGAGGTTTTCGAGGAAAGTTTAAATTTAAATTTTTTATTTTCGCAATAATTTTTTATGTTTTCACAATTTCTCTTTGAAAATTGTCAATTTTACGTTTTTAGGTATGAGGAATCATAATTTGCACTCTAATTCCACATTGCTAATAGAGGGCGCTAGTTACACTTGTTTGTGTTAATTAAATCAAAGTAAATTTTTTTGGGCTAAACTTACAACTATATTAATAAAAAAATATTAAAAAGCGTTAAATTCTACAAAAAAAAGTAACTCTTCTTTGATTCGTGTAACTCAATCGGTTATCCAGTTATTTGCTCCTAAAAAGTTCAATAAATTTTAATTTTTTCATAAAAAATTTTATTATTCCTTAAATATGTAACAAAAACAAATTTGTAAACAAAATAAAAAACTTTAAAGTAAATGCTCAATTTAAGTTTAAACTTTGAACACCACGTATCTCAGAAACTAGCAATATTTGCATGAGGCATGTTGAGCATAATCATCATATTTTGAGGTCTAGAATCTACAGTTCAGAGATTGGACATTCTTAATGAATCACCCTGTATATATATAATTCCTTGACGATTCCAGAACTCAGTGTTCAGTGTTGCCAATTTATTTTTCCTGGTTTCCACCAAAAAATGCTTCCAAATTGTTAGTAGTTTTAGACTGGAAATTTTCGTATTGGCAAAACTGAATGGGGTACTGGAATCGTCCATTGTACTTAAGCTCGTTGACTCCTGAGTTTGCAGCAACACGAATTTTACCAAGTACGGATCTGGGACGCACTGGGTGTGTACTTGTACTGAATTTAAAATAAGTTACCAAAGATATGTGATAATTATTGAGTAAAAGCAAACAAATGATGATAAAAGATATTAACAAGTCATAAACCTTGCTCAATCTTTTATTGTAAAAATTTTATATATTTTAATCACACTGTTTATCTTTATTATTTAACAATTTAGAAAAATCTTGCGAATCTATCTCGAAATTTACTCATCGCATTTATTGTAGGAATTAAATAAGGCTGATAAGAATGAGGGAGGAGATTTTTTAATATCAAGTTAAAAACTCTTTTCATTTCGCCCAAAATCCGTTAGGATCCCTGTCAAAACTCTTAGTGTAGTTTTACTGATGTATTCATTTGATCTCAACAAGTTGTAGTCACCCAGAAGACTTTTTGATTATTTAAGCCCTACTAGATCTTTCCAATAAGTCAGATCTCTTTTTTTCGGCTTTACCTATTTCTTCCAATATTACATTGGAGCTGACCCAGCTACAGAGAGATCTGCTTGCTGGTGGAACCGGTATATTTTCATAATAAAAGGTTAATTATATAATTTATATTTCCAGGTTTGCCATTCTACAAGGAACCTAGTAATTGGAAGACTATAGCTATCATAGTGCTCAGCGTACTGTTCTTCGGTGCTGTTATTTATGGTACCACATGCTTTCAAATATGTAAAATGCATTTTTTCGAAAGAACGGAGAAAAAATATACAAAAATGGAGTCGTGCACCCACGTTTGACACACTAAAGTGAAAGTCAATATGGTTTTTTTGTGATAAATTAGGTTTCATCCTTCCAAGACTTACCTGTTCAAAAAATCATTGAAATGATAACCTTCTCTTTATTGAATATAGGAGCAATTCTGTGAACAAACTATAAATTTTAACGCGTGCCTAAAAATTGGACAATCTGTTAACGCCATTTTACTATTCTGTATGAATAAGCTTAAATTGGACACCATATCTAATCTTGACGATATAATGTTGGAACCACACGTTTAACAATTTGTATATTTGTGCATATTTCTATTCTACAGTCCCCTCCCCCCCTCGTATCTTTTGAACGGCTACACTTACATTAATAAAATTTGGAGGGTGAAAATAAAGTGTTGTAAACTTCTCTACGAATGGTAACAGGTGATGTAATAGTAATAGATGACGTCACAGTGCCACTCTGGCCAATAATTTTAAATAAGACCCTATGGCAAGTGATATCTCGTTTGATTGAAAGGCATTGACATTGGCTACATAGCCATATTAATTTTGTTTGGGTTTAAACTAATTTTGACGGATAAATTAAATAAATACCAAAATTATCATTTCACATTTAAATATTGAAGATTTTTCAGTCCGCCTCTGGTTAGTTGTCAAAAAAATTGACGTTTTTAATTTAATGTATTTGTTGCTTTGCAAAATTTTTCTAAATAGCTTAAATATTTAATTTTATTATTGTTTAACGAGACTTTTAAGAGTTTACATAGGCAAAATGGTACGTACTCAAGCCGACAAAGTAGCAGCTATCTTAATAATTAGTGAATCTAGAAAGAATCTCCATGAACGTTTAATTAATGAGAGATACCCAGATCGCCCTATCTCGAGAACTTATTTGAGGGAGCTTCTTAACAAGTTTGAAGCAACAGGTAGTGTTCAAGATGCCAAACGATCTGTTCGACCAACATTTAGTGATGATAAAAAAATTGTTATAGTTGCTGAAATGGTAGTAAACCCTACTTCCTCTTCAACTAAAGTTGCGTCTTTCTGTTAAGTAAGTAAAAGTACAGTACAGAGAGTGTTGGCTAAAAATAAATTTCATCCATACATGTTAAAATGGTGCACCACCTTTCGGATGACGACCCCGACAGAAGACTCGAATTCTGTGAATGTATGACAAATAAAATTAGTCGAAACCCACATTACACAAAAACAATTTGTTTTAGTGACGAAAGTACTTTTTGCCTCAATGGAAATGTGAATACACAAAGGTATTGGAGTGGCACAAATCCTCACACCTTTCGTGAACAACATACCCAATTTCCAGAAAAAGTCAATGTTTGGGCAGGTATTTTGGGAAACCACATAGTTGGTCCTGTTTTCCTAAATTCAATTTTAAGCGGTGAAGTGTATCTAGAGATGTTACAAAATGCAATTGAGCCGTTAATTCTTGAAACTCTGGAAGATAATCCAGATGAATTCGGCCATCTGGAAATAACATTTCAACAAGATGGTGCTCCTGCACATAATTATGGTGCAGTAAGACGTTACCTGGATGAAGAATATCGAGGTAGATGGATCGGCCGGCGAGGTCCAAAAGAATGGCCACCTCGGTACACCATTAGATTGTTTTCTATGGGGGTACTTGAAATTCAAGGCTTATACTACGGGACCACCTAGCATTGGCGTTTTGAAAGAAAGAATTATTGAATAATACAATGCAATTTCAGCTGACACATTCGAACGAGTACGACAAGAGTTTACTAATAGGATGTATTACTGTCAGGAAGTAGACGGAGCACATTTCGAACACTTGCTATAAGAATCCATAGTTAATATTTGATTAATTAAATTTAAAAAAATAATTTAAATAGTCCTATTTAAAATTATTGGCCAGAGTGGCACTGTGACGTCATCTATTACTATTACGTCACCTGTTACCATTCGTAAAGAAGTTTACAAAACTTTATTTTCACCCTCCAAATTTTATTGATGTAAGTGTAGCCGTTCAAAAGTTACGAGGGGGGGAGGGGACTTTTGAATAGCATTGTATATTCTTTTATTGCTATTCGAAATTTTTACCGGTGCACCACTGCCTTGAAATAACTTTGTTCGTTCAAATCATGATCTCTCTGTAAATATTTGGTGCCCGGCTGATGTTTACAACACTTTCGGCGGTTAAAGTAGACGTCGTCAAACATGCAATTATCCCTCGTGGCTTGCGAGGTTAATTACAGCTGATATTGAACGTCCAACTCGAACGGTCACCCAGTTAAGACCTCCAGTTTCCTTTCCCGGTATAAAACCGAAACATTTAGACCAAATGGGTCAAATTCCATAGTATCAAGTTAAGTTTTATAGTGAATAATGCTTCGAAAAGCAACAAAGGAAAGAGTAAGAAAGTTCCTACTAATTTCGATTTCAAACTGAAACACATGTCTATATTCATTGTTGCACACGTTTGTACTTTCGATGGTGGTTAAAGTTATTAAAGGTTACTTAATTGTTGGCGAATTGTAGCTTATTATTTGATGGCAGAACCGGCTCGTATGGAAATACAGTCCACTGCACCGAAGGCAGAAAACCTTTTTAAAACCAATGTTTTAACCTCTAGAATTACCAGAGATTTATTAAATTTAAATTTTGTCATAAAAAAGAATTTGTTATATTCATATTTATCGTTATATTATTTATCGATTAGTTTAGAGATAGAAAAGATGTTATTTTTTATTATTATTACTGAACTGCCATAACAGTGTTATAAGTACACAGGAAAACTTTTACTTCTAATTTTCAGTATATTACACGAGATAAGATTAGGTGAGACTTTCAAAAATCACGTTACCGAATAGAATAGAGACTTGCTTTCAATGGTCTAGTAACAGGCACATTAATGAAACACCTTTTCAAGTGAACCATGTTTCAAGGCTTCCAACGTATGTATGGTGGCCTACATCATGCAGGAGAGCACTATTATTTGAATTACTTTTTTTACCAGCGACAGCGAGTTTTTATTTGAATTAATCCCCTTTAAAAATCACTAGTTTTCCTGTGTATATTTGAATAAAAAAACGAATATTTGTTAAACCGCTCAAATAAATGAATTAAAGACTTAATTACGTTAATATTTAGAATAAGTTGAAAACGGTATTTAAACTTTTGTATTTGATCGATTCAAAGAATAGTTTCATAAATGATAGTGATTTTAAATATTTGTTTTGCTTTTTAAAGATCAAATTTAAAAGTTAATAACACTATAAACATAATGCGTCTTATAAAAGTATTTATATTGTCTGTTAATACATTTTCATTATATTTTTTGTCATCTTTTATTATCTCCAACCTCAATTTCATCCCCAAGGCTTAAAGTTTTCTATAATTGCTACGGATTGGACTTGACCCAGACATATCTACTGAATAGACAAACCTATGATCACAAAGGACTCCATGGCAAGTGCTAGCATAATCTGGAGCCTGTTAGACTCACCAGACTGCCTTGGCGATTACAGGTGTTATTCGCACCACTTCCATGGTCATATAGTAACTGACCTTCAATAAAACATTATTTCAGCTGTGGAAGAATGGGAAAATAATACATATGGAGTTGATTCACGGACGGATCCAAAAAGAGAGTCTTGGACAGCGTGTAACAATTATTTAATCGCAAGTTTTTGTCATTGATATGTGCGTTGGGTGGATGCCTACTATAACAGGTCAATACAAATATTTTATGACAGCCAGGCTGCAATGACGGCACAGTGCTCAAGCAATTCAAAGTTCAGGTCTATGTATAACTGGGATCATGATCACTGCAACATCTTGAGGATGTAGATAGAGTTGCAGATTATCAACATCCTTGAGAAAACTGAGCTTGAAGGAGTAATTTGATTTGGGTTGATGATCAGTAACGATAGGTTGAAATGGGCCATGAACACCTTTTCACCTTTCAAGGCACCAGGAGCAGATGGAATTTTCCCAGCATTGCTCCAGAAAGGACAAGACGAAATTCTACCGCATCTGATTAGAATTAGTCGAAGCAGCTTAGAACTGGGTTATATACCTGAAGCATGGAGAAGGGCAATAGTAACCTTCATTCCAAAAACTGGAAAAAGGGACACAACAAACCCTAAATCCTTTAGACCAATTAGTCTAACATCGTTTGTACTCAAAACGATGGAAAAGGCTATTGATAACCACATTAGAACGGAAATCCTAGAGACTACCTCTCCACCCATGTCAGCATGCTTACCGAGCATGCAGATCTACGGAGACGGAGGATATCCGAGGTGCTCTAGACAACCAAGAAACCGTAGTATGTGCATTTTTGGACATAGAAGGATCTTTTGACAATACTCCACATGAGGCAGTCAGAAGAGCATTGAACAGAAGAGGTGTAGACAGCACAACATCCAAATGGATGTCGGAACTGCTCTCACCACAAGAATAGCAGAGACGAAGACGAGCAAAGACATTGTCTCCATCTGCACTACCAGAGGATGCCCACAGGGAGGAGTAGCATCCCCATTAATGTGGAGTCTGACGGTTGACGAACTCCTGTGTGGTTTGACGGATCTCGGAATATCCTGCCAATGATATGCAGACGATATTGTCATAACAGCCAGGGGGAAATTCGGAAACACCCTTTGCGATATTGTACAAAAGGGTCTGAACTATACAAATAGCTGGTGTAGGCAAGTGGGACTTAGCATCAATTCAACTAAAACTATCCTGAGAGCCTTCACTGAGAAAAGAAAACTCAACCTCAAAACCATAAAACTTGATGGGAACGAGATGGAGATGGAGACAAGAAGTCAAGTATCTAGGCTTAACTCTAGACAGTGAACTCCTGTGGAACAAACACGAAAGGGAGATTACATTCAAGGCAAATGGCTATAATGGAGTGCAGGAATCTGGCAGGAATAAACTGGGGCTGTAACCCAAAAATCCTGAGCTGGATGTACACTGCCATAGTGAGACCAATCATCACTTATGGAGCCATTGCGTGGAGTAGTAGAACATGACGAAGAGAGAAACATGCCCAACGGCAGCCATGGAAGTGATTCTCAACCTCACCCCTCTACATATGGTGGTGGAAAGTGTTGCAAAAAGAACAAGATACAGACTAAGTAGAGAGTGAATCATTAAAAAAAATCACCTCCTCGCCTCACTTAGAAATCAGACAATCTGGGACATGCCACAAGACGGTATGGTGAAAAAGTATAACTTTTCAAATAAATTCGTTTCGGAATTAAGCAACAAGAAGGAATTGGATCCAAATACCATTACCATTCAATGGTACACAGACGGCTCAAAAGCAATAGAAGGAACTGGGATAGAAGTGTTCGGGCCAGGAACCAAACACTCTGAAAGCTTGGGAAAAACCCCAAGTATCTTTCAAGCGGAAATCCACGCCATAAGAAAGTGCGCCCAGTTCAATATTGATAAAGGATACAGAAGACAAAGGATTATCATAATGTCGGATAGTCAAGCAGCCATTAAGGCACTGAGCTCTTGTGTAATCAGTTCCAAAATGGTGTGGGAATGCCTAGACAAACTCAATGAGCTAGGCGAGAACAACATAGTCACCTTACTATGGATTCCAGGACACACTGGAATAGAAGGAAATGAAATAGCAGATGAACTAGCAAAGAGGGGGACTGAAATACCTTTCTGGGGGTCTGAACCCTTTTGCGGAATCAGCCCCAATGTAATATTGGAAGAAATAAGTAAAGCCGAGAAAAAGAGAAGATCTGACCATTGGAAAGTAGGGCTTATACAATCAAAGACTCTTCTGGGTGACTACAACCTATTGAGATCAAAAGAATGCATAAGTCAAAGTAAAACTGCGCTAAGAGTTTTAACAGGGATCCTAACGGGACATTGTCGCCTTAATGGGCACCTGAAAAAGCTCAAAATAGTGGAGCAAGAAGAATGCAGATATTGTGGAATGGAAGAAGAAACCTCCATCCACATACTTTCCTGCTGCACAGCACTTTAGAATCCTAGAGCACAGCACCTAGGAGATTACTGGATAGAAGAGGAACATTTGCCTAAAAGTTGAAGCCTGCAGACATCCTAAAATTCCTCCGGGAAATAGGACTAAAGGAACTACTAGTTTCTGAGACTCTCCTCAGAAACTGAGTAGAAGTAAGGGGGCACAATAGATCTTTTAGGTCTCAGTGAATGTCACCCCAAAACACACACATACATACATACATGATCAGTAACCTAGGCGTGCCTACAGGGAGGGGGGCAGGGCGGGCCTTGGTCCACCCCAATTTCCCAAAATATAAGTCTATTAAAAACATTTTATAATTTTTGAATTTCAACGTTCTTTCAATGATACGAGGAAGCGGTTTTTCATTCTTAAAATGAATTGTGAGAAATTGAAGGGCGGCAATATGCAAAAGCAATGTTTCGGCGGTCACGGCTCTTTGTTTTTTCATCAAAAGATTCCTATTTGATATTTGGTCCCCCTAATAAAAAAGTCTGCGTACGCCTATGATCAGTAACCGAATAAATTGCTGCAGATATGGATATCAATAAAACATTTTTTTCATTTGCTTTTTATTCAGTCCGTTATTGACACATGAATCACAAAATTTCCTAAGCTAATAAGTTCTATTTTCAATAATACAGTATACTACAGTAGGTATCTATAGTTAAAACTGTAATTTTTTTTATTTGAAATTTATTAAAACAAAAATATAATATAGTATTATAGTACAATGAGCCTTAACATGGTGAGAATTACTGATTAATATCGATCTAAATCCTACTTTATTTTCTAGCTATACCTTTGAAATGTTTATGACACACACGGTCATCCACAAAATTTACAAAACAATCACAAGGATTAGTAGATTTTTTAGTATACGAGAGCATCAGAGTGTACCGTTCATTGAGTTTGTTTTTTTGTGGATTACCTTGTGTATCAGGTATGTATAAATATTCACAGTCATCTTCTTTGGCAATATGTTCATAGAGCCCTACAAACAAAAAATTAACTTCTTTGAATGCAATTTAACTCTAAAAATTCAGCTTTTTAGCTATTAACCTTAATTATGTATAACCCGATAACATATCTTGATAGTAACAAAAATATTATCAAAAATAACAACTAAAGATTTTTATTAATACGAGAATTCGTAGTCTGGTCCTGAAAGAGTATTTATTCGTGCCCCTCTAATTTTATTCTTAATTCAAAAGTGCAGGAAAGCCCAATGTCCAAGAATATTAGAATCAGATTGTTACAGGATGTTTCACATCAAAATCGGTCTTGTTTATCTATGTCGCCTCGTAACAACAACTTGGCGCATACGACGGCAACTTCGAGTGGGTTCTTTTTACGTGAAACGGGGTCTAATATCTTGGTACATATTGCGACCTTCATTTTTCTTTTCAATACTTTCTCTAATTATTATTCTTTATTGGTATGAATTAGAGAATTGGTTCGATGGAAGACAATTAAAAAAACTCTAAAAGTTCTCGTATTAAGTGTACAATTGTAGGCTATAAAATATTGCACATTCCATAATTAATGATATATTATTGCGAAATATAATAGTTTTCTATAATTTTAAGTAGATATATTATAAAAACATTTCATATGGAGAAATACTAACTACGTCATATTTTATATGAATCGTTAAAAAATAATTAACATGTAGAAAAATTAACGTAATAAATACTATTTATATTCTAAGTATGGAAGCCAGCGTTTTACTCTTACACAAAAACTGCTCAAACCATTTGATTGGGGCTTAAATTTAATTATAATAGGCATGATGACTGACTTTTTAAACTGAAGCTTTGAAAATTCAATTCGAATACAATAAAAGTTTGAACGATATACAAAAGGTTGACGTCACGAGTCACGTCACGGATTGTTATATTGTGTATTTAAATTTTTACTAAAATAAATATAATCACAATTGTAATGTATTGTTACGCGAGCTGCTGCATTAATGTGCTCAATTAGTGCCCCCAGTGAAATTCCCATATGATACGACTATGGCTCCTCCGCCGTATTTTCAAGAATGATCTGGAATACGTAACATCTAGAAAAACCCGGCGCATCCGCCAAAACTTCGAGTTCTAGAGGTTTCTAGAAAAACATACGTGCGAGTATAAATAGGCGACGAGCATCGCAGCGGAGTTAGTTAGTCAGTTAGTGTTGATACTGAAAGAAAGCAATCGCGCCTCGATAAAGTGTTTATTAAGTGACTCTCATATAAATTATGGTTAGTGTGTGTTTAGTGCATCATATAAATTATTAAATAAGGACTGTATTTGAATATAAATCTGTACATATAAATTAATTGTAAATATAAATTAGAATAAACGTTACAGTATAAATACGTGATTGCTTTGTAATCTATACAATTATTTCAAATTATTATATCAGTTATTCTTAGTGACTAGACTGTCATCATGCCTATTATCGGGAGATATTTGTCATGTGATCTGTCACCTTTCAATGCAATTTGCCGTTGCCAATATACATGATAATAAGTTCAAAAACTAAAGGATTCATGCCAGCAAAAATTGAAACTTGTTATAACCTCAATTAAAAACCAGGAGGAGTAACTGTTTAACATCTAAATAATCTACTAGACAGACGAGAAATCGACTTATGACTATGCGTGGCTGATTTCTTCATCAATCAAGGCATATTTAATAGATTTGGAACACGACTGTTGACTACTTTTTCGGATCACACCATTTAGTAACTAATCTGGTAACTTTTAGTGCTGTGAGTGAGGCTTTTCAAATTACTGGACTATAGAGCTGTATTATTTTGACGGGATCGGGAATAAACGAAATTTAAATTGTTACTGTTTTCTGCATTAGAATATATTTGTAATATGAAATTAGGTTTGAGCATTCAGATGGAGCTTTTGAAATTTGTGGAGCCTTTGAGATAAAATGTTGTTTTTGTGTAAGAGATGGGTATAAATGTGTTTTAATAGTTTGTTATGCATTGCAGACCAAGCAGGAACACATTGACAATTAAATTTCAAATAGAATTTCATAAAATATATTTTAACCGAAAAACTAAAGTCATAAAAACAAAAATACACTCATCAACTAATGTTATTCGGTGAATTTAAAACGTCTTTTGATTTTATACAGATATTAGTTTCCTGTTTGGCCTATAGATCAATATATTGCAACCTGAAAATTTGGTGAAAGTTCGCCTTTAGTTCAAACCTTATCACAATAGTTGTGCAATAACCGGCTGTAACAAACACATGTGTTCAGCGCCCCGGATTGGTAGGCGGTTTATTGAAAAGTGTTTGATCATTTCCGGTATCGACTTGAATGGTTTGCTGAATTGCCCAAGTACGAAGCTGCCGTCTTCTGAATTTTTCTGTATACGCATATGCATAAAACCTCTTGCACTCCTGTAAAAAATAATAGCTAATCAACACAATGAGCAAGGACGAATATTATGCGTAAATTTGTAAGCGATGTTGCCAGTACAGTATATTTGTAATGAATATTGAAGTAAAAATGTGAAATAATATGATTAGAATATGAAAAGGCTAAAAAGAAAGATGGGGCGATATTGGCTAACCCTGAAAATGTAAACAATGTGGTCCCTTGTATATTTATTCTAAATCTGAAGATCATTTTAGCAGTAAAGGACCTTGAGGCAGCATAATTTGAATAAAATTTGTATAAAAAAATTTCTATGGAATATAATATTTTTAAAATTCGAAGTACGTAGGTACATATGAATCTGAAACAGAAGCAGTCGAATTTTTTCTACTTTGCAAGAACTAATTTCTTTACTACTCGGTGCAGCGTACAAATTTCAGAGTGTTTCTCAAACTCATTGGGAAAGATTACAGAATAAAACATAAGATGTTTCACTCTAGGGCGGTTTGATTCAAGTTGCTTTCCCAAAAGGACGTCGCTCTCATAAATTATGTTTACGATTCGCTTTTGTTGTCAATAACGAGACCGGTAGATACCAGAACAGTTCGAAGAGCTTATTTTATTTTAAGCTATACAGAGGTAATTAGAGAAATATATTAAAATTAATAGGATTCTTTATCACAAAGGTTTATTTTTAAATGTTCATAATTTCGAAAAATGTTCGGGATATGAATTTGAAAAGGTAAGTAAAAAATAAACTTGAATTTTTAAAATGAATCAATTCACAGTTTTTATCCAGCATATTGGTAATTTTGTGATACTTATTGATAATCTATCAGATATTTATCACACATTAAATTAAATATACTCAATAGCCACCAGAATAATAGGGCCACTAAATCTTAAATTTTGATCTTTAAATAACGCGTATTTTTTGGATTGAAACAGTAAAAAGAGAAGCAGCTGCAGGACTTTATTAAAAAATTTTATTATATTGTAAAATACTAAGTTTGGAGTTTGGTTTATGTGTTAAATTTAATCTATTGTCTTTCAAATCTTTCAATATACATTTGAGAGTAAAATATATACGGACTCTGGTGTAGAGACTTGCATAATATTTGAAAGGAAATTGATTACATGGATGATGAAAAGAAAATTTAGTAAATTTGTTCAAAAGGAACTGACCAATTCCCCTTTGGTTAGCTATAGAATTGAATTTTTCGATAAATATATTTTCCATCGCAATAACGCATTTTAAAACCACTTTTATAATATTATTGATACTTTTGGAAGACAGGAGACTAAAGTTTTCTTGCTTAATGTACTTGTTTATATAATATCCTTATTATAAAAATAAATCCGTAATTTTGTATTAGTAAATATTACAAAATATTTAGTGTTTAAGCTTTGCTATTAAAGAGAAAAATATTAATATGATTGTTTGCTCATTTTAACAATTAATGAATAGATTTAAAAAATCTATACAACATAAATATAAAACACGAGCAACCAATTATAAACACCGTTCTAAAATAACAGCGCTCGACGGGCGACGTCCCGTATAATATGCCAAATTAAATGCAAGTAAGGACGTAGCGACGTACTGTACCATCTAAGTCACCAGCGGCATCGGTGCTTTACGCGATAAATTCGAACGAGTGAAACATCTTATATTTTTATTCTGTAATATTTGTCATTGGTGTACTCGACATGATGCATGTGACGCGTTAGAAAACGAGTAGTCTGCAATAATTGATGCACTGGAATTCATTGCCGAGAACAGAGATGAGAAACCGACTACGCGATCTGAAGCTGGAGGATTGCAGCGAAAATTACAACATGTAGAAACAGCAATTCTAGTAATTGTTTGGAATTTAATTTTAGATCGTTTTGATACTGCTAGTAAGCATCCATTAATAGGGAGGCGCATCAAACCGGGCCTAGGGCCTCCAGTACTTACTTTAAAGACAACGAGAAATCATTCTTAATGGACTCGCTATTTCGGACCAAAAAACTTCCTTCGCGCAAGACTCTCAGCACATTCTCAGCTTCCACTCTACTGATTTGTCCATGAAACCATCTGAAAATATAAAAACCAATAATATTATTAGTAAAATTAGTGTTAGGGTGGCTATATAGTCGTAAGATTCAGATTTATATGTGCTAGTTTTTGGTCTGGACCTTTGCCCGTTCACGTTGGACTATACAAGATGTTTGACGCATGATTATTTCCAAAACTAACGATGACTGACAAGCGACATTTGTACTAGTGTTTGTGCAAACATGTTTGCCAAGTTTGCATTTACGTCTGTAGCCGCCTTTAGGAGAAGGGTCAGTAGAAGTGAGATGCTTAGCTATCTTTTTTCATTGATATTAACGATGCTTAGGATTGAGGGTTAGAAACTTACCCTTGTTTTTCCAGAGGTAAATAGACATCGATGGTATCGGAACTTGTTGAGGGCTGAGTAATATTTGAATTTAACGTCAATCCAAGTCCTGAGAGAGTTAATCCCAACCCATGTTTTTGTCGACTTCCTATTTCGCTCAAGTTGAGTGTTAATTTTGGACGACAGACAGCTGTAAAGAAATATCCAAAAATAAATCAATAATTAATATCTTTATCACTATCAATTTATATGAAAAGTACCTTTAATTAATATAAATCAAAAGTACACCAGGACCGTTGTAGTATCTTTCCTAACTTCTTCTGAATGAGATCATTGGAATTTGGAATGGAGCAAAATAAGAGAACATTGATGATCTTATATGTTAAGCAGATCGTGTGGTAGATTCCAGACGACATTAAGAAGATAATTTGGAAAACGATACAAAAGACAGAAGGAAATGGAAATAAAGAAGTTGGCCCCGGTACAAATAAGCGATGTACATAATGGCGAGACCCATAACAGAGACTACAATTGAGCGATTTATAAAACAGCGACTGTACAAAAACGCGATATTTATGATATTTATGACCAAACGGAGAGCATATTTAAAAAAATATAAATAAACTCATATACTAATTGAGGGAGAACAAAAAAACAATACTATTAAACAAATCTAAAGTACAATTTTTTTTTTTTTTTTTTTTTTGGCTTTGGACAGCTTGATCCATTCAGCCACGAATTTATTGTACTGTTGCACTGTTTGTTACAATAATCAGCATAGTAGGTTAGGTATGGTACTTAGATTGTACAGGATAAGTATATTCTAAACACTGCATTGACCAGGCAAGTATTCAAGGCCCTAATCAACTTTAATGATGGTTACTTGGTTATGGAAACTTACAACAGGATTATACGGGGTTATTTTTCACGCTAAGGTGCCTTTCATAGCGACTTTACAACACACAAAACGGGCAACGGAAAGAAGGTAAAATATATAACATAGGGATAGACACGAGTAACAAGACTGAACAGATATACACTGACACTGACATCCGATACTAAATTCTTCTTTTTGTCCTTTTTAAAAACTCCCATATTATTTGTCTTAGCCTAGGATTACGTCGAGAGAGATACAGAACGCTAGCTTGATTCTGAGGGAGCGGAATCTTTTCTTTTGCGAGGGATTCTGTCAAATACTTAACTGCATTGTCATTATGTAAACAGCCAAACATCCAGTGATTGATGTCATCAATATTGCCGTCGCAGTCACATAATTCCGTTTCACTTAGTTCAAATCTGTACAGGTACGCATTTACGGTGGCATGATTGAAAATACATCTGACGAACTTGGTGTAGATGTTTCTATTGGGGTGACTTCTTGCAGCAAAAGACTCAATTGGTAAAGTAGGATGGATTTTAGTGTAAAGGTTATTGCTTCGATTACAGAAGGTATACCATTCAATATCCCAGTTTTGCTTGAGACATTGTCTGCGTGCTGCTGTAAGTTCTGTTCCATATAACCAGTTGGTTTCTGTACCTTTCAAGATCGCTTCTTTAGCGAAGTAATCTGCTCTAATGTTGCCAAAATTGCCAGCGTGCCCCTTTACCCAAATGAACCAAACAGGACTATTTATACTAAAAGTACTAAAATTGAGGCAATTGCCTGGAGATATTCTTTAACAATATTCTTCAAACGTCTTTTTGTATAGTATATTTTTTTCTTGTCTCAGCTTCTCTAATGCCTGATCGATATCTCGTGACAAATACTTCTATTTTCTTTTGCTCGCTATGAATGTGATCTAACAGTTTATGCACCGTTGGGTGCTGACAATCTAGGGCATTTTGGAATGCATTATGCCAAGCCTAAATAGAATTGTTTGTTTTTGGAAGATTCCCTAACACCCTCTCGTATACATTCCATATAGTAATTGGAATGTTGGTTTGACCTGATGAAGCCTCCTTTCGACATAATTTCTAACTTACACCGGCGATTGTCGACATTCAGAATGCACTCAAGGTGTATGTTAAAAAGAATTTTTTTTTGAAATAAAAACAAAAAAAATACATACGTCTTTATTTATTAAAATAATATGGGAAAAGGACTTTGTTGAACTCAAAACAAACAGTAGAACATAAAAATATAAAATGAAATATAAAAAATAAGAACAATATCTTATTTATTGCAACGACTTAAACTACCGTGGCACTTCGAATTGCACAAAAGTTCCTTGCTTTTACAGCTGCATTTAGTCGTGGAACACTTCCGTTTGCATTTACAACGTGTATATCCTTGCCCCCCACTTTTTGAATTAGCAAAAGCTGCTTCTCTTAGCGACATTTCTTTTGTTGAAACTTCGTCCATGGAAAGTAACTTTTCTTTACTAATTACGAACTGATTAAGGGTGAAAAGTTGCTTCAAGGTACCATTTTTGTTAGCTAATCTATAAAAGTCTGAATCCTCTATTCCAACAACAACCGCTAACACATTTCGAGGGTCTGTACGACCACGGTCGACATCAGGGACTTGAATTCTTACGGTATCACCAATTTGGGCAGGAGGAAACTTTTTTTCTGAGGTTCGCAACATTTTTGTTGCTTGAAGTAGAAGATTCTCTTTTGCAGCCACTCTTTTTAAAGAAATTATCTCGTGTTGTTCAGTCAGTGCTTGAGATGAAGATGTATTAGGTGGCGGATCAGTCAGTGCTTGAGATGAAGATGTACTAAGTGGCGGATCAGTCAGTGCTTGAGATGAAGACGTGTCAGGCTGCGGGTCAGTCAGTGCTTGAGATGAAGACGTGCCAGGCTGCGGATCAGCTCCAATGGTATTTTCATTATCCATAGCTGTTTCAACATGAGCTTCTAGCTAGTCTTCGGTCTCAATGTTTGAAATTTGCCCGCGAGGGAGTGATGGCGATGTTATACCTCTTTTTGGTTTAACGCCAAACAGGGCTTCATAAGGACTCTGGCGTATTCCTTCGTGATAAGTTGTGTTTTTGGCGAATTGGACAAACGGCAAACCTTCTGACCACTTGCTTGAATCATTGTCTTGCATCCAAGCGGTTAACATATTTTGTATGCCCTGATTGGCTCTTTCAACTGAGCCTTGTGTTTGACTGTGCCGAGGCTTTCCGTGCTATTTTAACATCTTTCCACATAGCGAATAGTTCAGATATGACTCGATTACTGAACTCTCTGCCATTATCCGAATGCAATATAGCGGGAGCACCAAATGTTAAAAAAATTTATTTCTTCCGATATCTTGCTTTTTAAAGGTCGTAACTGTACAAATTTGCTTAAATGATCTTGGTATACCATTATAAACTTGTAATCGCCATCCCTCTGAGTGATTGCAAGTCTATCAAGTCGACTGGACATCTAGAGTTCAATTCGGAACTGAGCATTGGTTTCACAACAATACCTTTTTTAGGCGCACTATGTTTCATTTGACATTGTTTACACAAATTTAAATACAACATTACAACTTCATAAGTAATATTTTTGTATCTAGCTTGCAATTCTTCAAGCATTCGTGTTCTTCCCCCATGGCCTGTCCTTATGTGAGTTTTAGAAAGTATTGTAAACAATTCATCATTAGTGACATAATACTGGATATTTGTTTCTCCTGGTTTTAATGGCACAATTAACTTTTCTTCATCACTAACTTTTAAAAAGTCAAAACGTTTTAAACGTCTGTAGTCCAAAGGTGTACTACACTTACTTTTAGCAGAAATTACTTCAGAAACGATTTTAGAGTACTTTTCTTGTGAAAAATAAAAACAATTGTCTTCTCGTTTACTTCCAATTAAGGCATGTAACTTTCCAAAAAACTTATCACGATTCAATGTAGTAGCCCTTGAATACAAATTATAATTTCTTATAAGAAAATTAAATTAGGTTAGGGAGCGCTGTCAAACGTTGCGTTAGACTGACGAAGACAAAGCTAACTGAAACAAGGAGCTGGAACGGCTGGAACCGTCTAAAAACTTGTCGCGATCTGCAGTGTCCGAGATTCACCGGACCTCTTTTGTGTTTGTCGACATATACCGGTGAAAGTCTGAATGTATAATAGAATTAAGAAATGTTCGGACTTTCACCAAGGCATTTGACATTTGTCGACATCCACCGGCGAATGTTGACAATCACTACTTTCGGTCTTTCACGGTAACAGCTGTATCGTACATCCCTCTTTTGTACCGGAGACAAAGAAGTTATATATTTTGAGCAATTATTTACCAAAGCATCAAGAAATTGGGAGTTATCATTAGGAGCTTTGCTTTGTCCATTATTTTATAATTATGATTGTTAGTATTTTCTAGTTTTTTGATGTGAGATAACAATAATTTCCGTCTAGAGATTTTTATTTTGTTGTTTATATTTATCTAATGATTATACAATGTCGCTTTGTTCTGAAAACTTTTCTATGGTGTTCATTGGTTTGGATAAGAATAATAATTATAAAATATGCGTTACGGAAGTATTTTTATCACAATTTACAAATAAGATAAATTGCAATTGTCTCTCAAATGCACACGTTCGTTTCATCTATTCTGTATTTTATGTTTAAACTCAGTGCTTTGGCATACAAAATGGTTACTTTAAGGTGAGCATATAAATCAGTATCATATCATTTTAGCTTCATTTCCATCACATAAAAGTTCAATGCAATATACAGTGCTTTTCAAAATCCCCTCGTATCTTTTGAACGGCTACACTTACATTAATAAAATTTGGAGGGTGAAAATAAAGTGTTGTAAACTTCTCTACGAATGGTAACAGGTGACGTAATAGTAATAGATGACGTCACAGTGCCACTCTGGCCAATAATTTTAAATAGGACCTTATGGCAAGTGATATCTCGTTTGAAAGGCATTGACATTGGCTACATATCATATTAATTTTTTTTGGGCTTGAACTAATTTTGACGGATACATTAAATAAATACAAAAATTATTATTTCACATTTAAATATTGAAGATTTTTCAGTCCGCCTCTGGTTAGTTGTCAAAAAAATTGACGTTTTTAATTTAATAGTATTTGTTGCCTTGCAAAGTTTTTCTAAATAGCTTAAATATTTAATTTTATTATTGTTTAACGAGAATCTCCATGAAGCGGAAGGTTTATTTAATGAGAGATACCCAGATCGCCCTATCTCGAGAACTTATTTGAGGGAGCTTCTTCACAAGTTTGAAGCAACAGGTAGTGTTCATGATGCCAAACGATCTGGTCGACCAACGTTTAGTGATGATAAAAAAATTGATATAGTTGCTGAAATGGTAGTAAACCCTATTTCCTCTTCAACTAAAGTTGCGACTATCTGTGAAGTGAGTAAAAGTACAGTACAGAGAGTGTTGGCTAAAAATAAATTTCATCCATACAAGTTAAAAATGGTGCACCACCTTTCGGATGACGACCCCGACAGAAGACTCGAATTCTGTGAATGTATGACAAATAAAATTAGTCAAAACCCACATTACACAAAAACAATTTGTTTCAGTGACGAAAGTACTTTTTGCCTCAATGGAAATGTGAATACACAAAATGTAAGGTATTGGAGTGGCACAAATCCTCACCTTTCGTGAACAACATATCCAATTTCCAGAAAAAGTCAATGCTTGGGCAGGTATTTTGGGAAATCACATAGTTGGTCTTGTCTTCCTAAATTCAAATTTAAGCAATGAAGTGTATCTGGAAATGTTACAAAATGCAATTGAGCCGTTAATTCTTGAAATTCTGGAAGATAATCCAGATGAATTCGGTCATCTGGAAATAACATTTCAACAAGATGGTGCTCCTGAACATTATTATGGTGCAGTAAGACGTTACCTGGATGAAGAATATCGAGGTAGATGGATCGGCCGGCGAGGTCCTATAGAATGGCCACCTCGGTCACCAGATCTGACACCATTAGATTTTTTTCTATGGGGGTGCTTGAAATCCAAGGTTTATACTACGGCACCAGATAGCATTGGCGTTTTGAAAGAAAGAATTATTGAAGAATGCAATGCAATTTCAGCTGACACATTCGAACGAGTACGACAAGAGTTTACTAATAGGATGTATTACTGTCAGGAAGTAGACGGCGCACATTTCGAAAACTTGCTATAAGAATCCATTGTTGATATTTGATTAATTAAATTTAAAAAAATAATTTCAATAATTTTGGTATTTACTTAATTTATCCGTCAAAATTAGTTGAAACCCAAACAAAATTAATATGGCTATGTAGCCAATGTCAATGCCTTTCAAACGAGATATCACTTGCAATAAGGTCCTATTTCAAATTATTGGCCAGAGTGGCACTGTGACGTCATCTATTACTATTACGTCACCTGTTACCATTCGCAGAGAAGTTTACAACACTTTATTTTCACCCTCCAAATTTTATTAATGTAAGTGTAGCCGTTCAAAAGATACGGGGGGGGAGGGGACTTTTGAATAGCACTGTATATGGGATAGGATACAGGATGGTATTTCAGAAACAATAAGGGATACAAACTGAGATAAAAGTTGCTCAGTTAAGGGTGACAAATTTTAAATATCATTATTTCCATTCCACAAAAATAATTTATAAAATACCATTGTTTTATAATTTAATTTTGTTCAAATTGAACGAACTTATTTTGTTTATTCCTGTAGTACCTAATGGTCTGGTTACACAGTGTGAGCTGTTGACCTGACGGTAGTCAGCTACTGCATCTATGACCGGCTGCGTGTGTTGTTGGGTTATTCTGTGGCAATTGGCAATACCATGAAAGTTGATGTTTACCGCCGTCTTACTTTTGCCAGCGGCCAAATAGTGCACTGAAAAAGGGGCAAAAAGGTTTCAATTTTTTTTGAAGGTACAACCACATGTGGTCTTCACAAAATGACAGAGTAGGTCCCTGGCCATCTGAAATCGGCAATTACAACATTTTTTAATAGGGCCAACACTTTTTATTGCGAAATTTGTCAAAACTACTCTATCAATTTGTAAAGACCACATGTGGTTGTACCTAAAAAAAATCGAGAAGGAAGCGACTTTTTCTCCGTTTTTCAGTCGACTAAAATGACACTTTTTCATTCATGCCGATCTAACCCAGTATATTAAAGCTACGATGCTAGTTCACACTGTGTAACCAGGTCTTAATCTTAGATGATAAAGACAATTTTTTTCTAGGTTTGGACAGTTTTTTATATTTCTGATTTGTATGACAGTGGCTTTAACAAACGATTATTGTACACAGTCTGAGGATATGACTGAGATCCGTTATAATGACGGTTTTGGATGGGAAGAAAAGAGACGTTCGATCATTCTACAATGTGCTAAAATTCAACTTCCCTTTGAATTTATTGGATTTAAAGAAAAGTCGTATGAATTTCATGAAGTATGGTTGAAAATAAAAGAATCTAATCTGCTTGAAATTGGAGCAAATTCATTTAAAGATTTTTCAACGGTAACTGATTTGGACTTGTCTCAAAATAACATAACAAGTATCAAACAAGACGCTTTTGCTGGACTTTCATCTTTACGAAAATTATTTTTGTCCAAAAATGCAATTACCGAATTACAATCTGACGTTTTCAACTCTTTACAAAAGCTCCGCACCTTGGACGCATCCATGAATAGAATTAAAAACTTGAATTTACATTTTTTAACTGATATCATTTATTTGAATTACCTAAATTTATCGAAAAATTCACTAACATGCTTCGATGATATTGTATTAGGTCAAAATCATTACATAGTACAACTGAATCTGAGTGACAATAAGATTTCAGAGTTGATTTTAAATAGATCTTCTCACAGAATTGCTGAGCTAGACGTTTCTAAAAACAAATTAGCAGTTGTAGATATTTGCTTGCCTGGGTTGTTATCGCTGAATATTAGTTACAACGAAATTAAACATGTTCTTGCTGGTAAATGTACAATTAATATGACTATTTTAAGGTTAGATGCTAGTCATAATTTAATTAATGGAATATCTGTGAGAAATTTTTCTAAATTAAGTACTTTGAATTTTCTGAATATTGGATATAATGATATGTCAATAATACCGAATGAGTTATTTGCTAATATGAGCAAACTAAATTATTTGGATGTATCTAATAACAAGTTATTAAGTTTGGAATATGGGATATTTGACAGTTTAAGAGATTTAACATATTTAGATTTGTCATATAATAAGTTGAAATCAATAAAGAGAATATTTTATGCATTGGGAAATTTAAATACTTTAAAAATCAACAATAATGAAATTGTTTACATTTATTCCAATTTGACTTTTGATAATTTAAAAGGTGCAGGAGCAAAGATTTATTTAGATGGGAATAAATTTGAATGTACACAATTGTTGCAAATACTTACTAATTTACAAATTGATCATGTTGAAATTAAAAATGGAAATTCTATGGATAAATCGAATATTTATGGAATATCTTGCGTTGAGCATAACTTAAATATGGAACTTAAAGATGACTTTGCAGGTTTTTTCAAAAATATCGTTTCTTCTAAATTGGAAACACCGGACGAAGACAACGAATTTCGTCGTACCGTGATGTACAATTATTTTAACAAAGACTTTACAAACAGTAATTTTTATAAATATCTTGAAAGTTTTAAAAATAATGATGTACACAATGTTGACAAAGAAGATACTTTAAAATTATTAAAATCTGAGTTTGAAAACAGTAGGTTTAATAAATTTTTAGAGAATTTCAAAATCAACGAGAATTCTACAATAGAATTTAGTAAACATATAGAAAAATACTTGGAAGATCTAAAATTAGAGTTGGAAAAAAAAATAATTCTACGTGATGGTTCAAAAAATGAATTACACGGTTCCTCGGAAAACAGTACCACTAGCTATATAGGAATGTTTTCAGTAGTCATTTTACTGCTGTTAGTTTTAATTGTTATTAAAGTCATTAATATGTACACAGTGTTCAATAAAAATAAATCTGTTGTAAAAGAAGAACAAGAGCTTCTTGAACAAATTCATCCAGAAAACTGATTCCAGTCAAGCAGCATTTCAATGATAATATATATTATTAATTATTGTTTTGAATGTTGTTTATTATCAATAATTTTAATGTAAAATATTACAATAAATTTGTCAGTTTATTTAATGGTTTCTCAGTGTGTAGTGTCTATAGGTACAAGGTTTTTTAAGACGACCAGCAATTAGACGTTACTCAATATGTCGAAATATTGCGACCAAAAGGCAAAAAAAATTTGCACAAAATAGAAAAATTCGAATATATACAGGGTGTTGCATTTAAAGTAAGTTAATTTAGTATATTTCACATAGATTCGTAATGTCGAAGAAGCTTTTGAAACATTTTTTCTACTTCCGTCACTAGGTGTTTTCGATTATTAGCTTTTGGCTGCTGGGGGTCTATTCACTATCAGTGAGAGCTCCTACGAGAGTACACACTCAATAAAGTGCGCATGAGAGCTCTCTTGAAATTGCAAATTATGATATAGCCCGCATGCGCACTTTATAAGTGTGTACTCTCGTAGGAGAGCTCTCAAGTTAGTGAATAGACCCCCTGGTAGCAGCTCGTAGTGACTGAATTTCGTTCGTTTATTACCGGGCGTGACGCCTAGTCTTACCTTCCCCTTGCCCCTTGAGCACATACCGAAAAGTATGAGCTTCAAGCCATGGCCATTAAATATTTGACGTTTGAGCGGTTTGACGTTTATTTAAAGGTTAAGATTGTGCCGATTACGATTTAAACCTTACTAAAAATAACTAAATATGCAAAATTATATTATCAATAACAGTATAATTGGTAACTGCTCTTCTAACAACACAGGAAATTCATTGGCGTTGGCACATGACAAAAGTGGTTTTGAGGATCCTAAAAAATCGTATTCGTTTTGCTCAGAAGTCGTGACGACTGAAGCGTCACGCACAAGAGCTTGAATCCCAAATAAACGAAAGCAACAACTAAAACAATAGTTTGACATTCGCAAAAGTCGCGAAAAGTCACATCTCGTTTATCTTTTGTTTCTTAAACGTCACATCAAGTGTATCTTCTGTAATTTATATTTAATATTTCGTGATAATTTTGTAGTTCTGTGTCATTTTATTTTTCAATCACACGTCAATGATTGTCTGTCATCAGTCAACAGTTAATTCGATCACGTTTCGTACATTCTTCTAATTTTCCTTGATTTAATCAAGCTTTCGAGATAAACAGCGTATTACAAATTATAATACAAGCCATTAACTACTGTTGAGATGTGTTCAATCTTATTTGACATTCTCGCTTCAACAAGCAGATAACTTTTTTAAGGCTTAACATGTTTCCAATCGCTGACTAAAGTAAGTGATAGATTGCACTTCTCACACGATATTCAGCGATAAAATAAAATATGGAGATTTTTCTTATTTCACTATGGAGTTTATACTAAGCTCTACCACACCCAGACGCCTTAAAGTTGGCAAAGACACTGCTGTTATAGTCCCTGTTATAGTCCCTATAGTTTGCAGAGGTAAGATATATACTATACAAGGTGATCAGACGTAAAATGAAGTTAAAACTTACCACAGCACAAGTTGTAAATCTATAAAACATTAAACAAATTTATGTTGACATACCTAGATAAATTTTTGTAATGGCAACATGGTAAACAAAAAATAGGACTCAAACATATAGCACAGTGAAAATTCGAAGCCGATAACTTAACCTGTTCTGGAGTTATAGCTGCTGAAACTAATTTGAAATTGAGACACGTCAACTTTTGAATTGAGTTGTGCGTTATGTAAACATAAATTTAAATGTACAGGGTGATTCACGCAAGTATGCCATAGTCGGTGTTGTTTTTTTTAAATGAAACACCCTGTATATTTGCATATTTTTGAAATCCTCTTAATGAACCGATTCCAACAAACTAAATAATGTATGGTCAATTATGAATTATACAGGGTGAAATTTTTTATTTTTACAGTTATTAAACACATACATAAAATACCTGATGTATTTGATTTTAATACATTAAAATAAATGCTCAAATTGTTCTCCACCTAGTTGTTGGCAATAGCACGCACAGTCTCCTATAGAACTCCTCCTTAACTTTGTTTAAAGTTTGAGGTGAAATATTCCGTATTTCTGTAGTTATCCTGTCTTTGTGGTCTACAATGCTAGTTGGTTGTGTTGCATATACTTTGTTATTGAGATAACCCCACAGAAAAAAATCTAATAACGTAAGGTCTGGGGATCTAGCTGGCCACTCAATAGTACCTCTTCGTCCAATCTATTTATTGGGGAAGATTTCATCTAAATAAGTTCTTACCATTAAAGCATAATGGGGTGTTGCCCCGTCTTGCTGGAACCAAACATTTTCATTCGGTAAGCTAGGATCTATTGCGTTGGGATATAAGTTTGCCAACGCAGGAATAACTTAATTTCTAAGCATATTTAAATATTTTTCAGCTGTCAAATTTCCATCTATAAATATAGGACCAATAATATGGTCACCTATGATACCGGCCCAAACGTTCACCTTTTGAGGGTACTGAGTATGTGTCTCACGCATCCAAATAGGATTCTCTGCTGACCAATATCTACAGTTCTGTCGGTTTACCTCTCCATTCAATGTGAATGTTGATTCGTTGGAAAAAAGAATGGTACCAAGAGCTATCTCATTTCTGTTCAGCTTATTCATCATTCTTTCGCAGAAATCTATTCTACGATCTGGATCGTCTTCTGTTAACTCCTGCACAGATGGTTAATTTGTAGGGATGAAGTTTTTCTTTATGAAGACATCTTAGAACAGTTGTATGACTAACATTATTTTCACGGACAATTTGACGTGTACTTGAAGTTGGATTCTCTTCGACACTTAACAAAATATCCACTTTCACATCATCTTCAACGAAGTGTGGTTTTCTTTTCAATGGTTTGACATGTCCAAGTTCTCTGAATTGTGCATGAATTTTAGACACAGTACTTTGTGAAATATTAGGCAATTCGGGATACCTGTGATTAAATAAGTTTGGCACTTCAACTTGACTTCTGCAGTTATCCCCGTACCCGATCATCATTAAAATCTCAATTCGGTTAAATATTTCATTGTTATGTCGACAAGGAAAGAGTGTTTAAAAAAGATCTCAACACATCAATAACTGACAGAATAGAAAACAATCCACATTATTTACCGATTTAAAACAATCCACATTGTTTACCGATTTTGTCTAATTATTGGCGTTTTTAAGCAATTTTTAGGTATTTATGATACAGTTCATGGGCGTAGAAGGTTTTGTTTAATATACAAATACGTCTAATAATTAGTTTGTTTTGATTTTTGATAAATCCATATTTAGCTAATTTAAAAAAATACCAATATTTCAAGTGTAATGAATTATTAATTTTAAAATTTCACCCTGTATAATTCATAATTGACCATACATTATTTAGTTTGTTGGAATCGGTTCATTAAGAGGATTTCAAAAATATGCAAATATACAGGGCGATTCATTAAAAAAAACAACACCGACTATGGCATACTTGCGTGAATCACCCTGTACATTTAAATTTATGTTTACATAACGCACAACTCAATTCAAAAGTTGATGTGTCTCGGCATTTTTTATAATTTTCTAAAATATGACATAAAGAATTTTATTCCATAAGTGGTTTCCACACTGTATAATAGTGTATAATACAATGCAAGTATGGAGAATTGCCCAGTATACATCCGCATCCAGTATTTTCTCACCTTACCAATAATTATGAACATAATTTAAAATCTATAAGATTGAAATATTATTTAACTTACCTTGTCTATCAACTTCTAGAACACTTTGACTTGACGACGCTTGGGACGCACTAGCTTCTAAGTTGGAGGGTTGAAGTCGCATTCTCCGTCTCAATTTAGGCATATCGAAGGGTAAGTCTCTTAAATCCACTGATGTGGCGCTGCCTGAAGTGCAAGCCGCCTCAGGGACCGCTCTTCTCCGACGCAATTTTGGCATATCGAATGGTAAATCGGAAAAATCTTGTTGGCTTGGCGGGGCTGATAATTCCGCTCTGGTAAAGCTGAATCTTGATTTGATACCCTTAATTTCAATTTTACGTTAGATGATTGCAAAAAATAAACATTTATTTATTTATTGAATACAGAGGACGTGCTATTAGTTTATATTTATATCACTTTTGTGGAGGAAAGTCACCAAATATGGTATTTTGTTTTTGGGATATAAAAAAAAACTTCATATAAATTAAACCAGTTTAATGTTTTTACTAATCAGTCATACATTTATATGTAGTAATTAACAGCCTTTAATCAAATATATTAGTTATCAAATTAAAGTCTAACACAAAAAACAAAATCACAAATGAGTAACCAAATATGGTTTCAACATAACAATAACAAAAATGGACATTAATATCTTTGAGATCAATTAAATAAATATAATATATTGTGATAAATGAAAGAAGTTACATAATTACTTGCAAAAGTCACAGATCCAAGAATCAAACTCTGGACCAGCACAATCATAATATGCCCAGAGCCCACACACACATTTAATTTAATATTCCATAATTAAACACCGACGACTGTCCATATTTGGATTTTTATACTAGTTCAAACTCTTCTAAATATTTTCTAAAGTCACAATATTTCAATGACAAAAGATCACAAAATGGTGAAATAAACATAATACTGATATACTAAATAGTATAACACTTACGTAACAAACATAACAGCTGGTAATACTCGTTTATTACGCCTGCCACATGTGAAGCATTCGCGCAACTGACTCGATGGTGTGGGTGCGATAGTTAGTAGACCGAATGAAACAAAAGATGGTCGAGTGTTGCGCTTCATACTTATAGTCTTAGAGAAATGAAGGCATTCCATATTAGGATACTATTGCATATTTGGTGGCTTTCCTCTATAAATTGTAACTTACCTCTCGTGACTGAATGGAAATTCCACTATCAGACCCTTGAATTTCTGGATTGGTTGTCTGAAATCCCAAATTCAGCAAATTCTTATTTTGAGGTAACCGCCGCTTGGTTTTTAAGGTTTCCGGTATTGGTTGTACCTCTTCGGGTGAGCACTTCTGTGAATTGTTATTGCGATTGTTATCTGATGTTTCAGATATTGGTTCTTGCGAGGACTTATCCGAAATTGGGCTTAAAATGTGGAGTTTATTACCTAAAAAACCACCTGAGCTTTGAGGGACGGTATAATTTTTTGGTTTTCCTGGAAATACAAAATAATCAATTATTTAAACTCGGTTGAAATACAGTAACGTTTACCTCCTGAGTCAGAGCTGTGAGAGCTGAGTGAAGGTGATTGTCTACTTTCAGAACTACTAGTACTCCTGTTACCTTCACTGGTACTACTTTTTATACTTTCCATACTTCCTCCACTGCTACTGGTCGTCATACTTTCCGTACTAGAATATTTATGCCTTATTCTCCTTCCCTTAAATTCTAACAAACTATCTTTGGACCTTTTATGTATCAACAATAACTCCTTCCTGGGCCTCCCTTTAATTTCATAAATTCTCTCTTTTACTTCATCTTTTGAATGAGCTGGCCGTCCTTTAAACTCCGAAATTAGTTTATTAGAACTACTGCCGAATTCAATTTCAAACGCGCTGCCTTGACGGATTTGTAAGCTGTCATTACTAGTAGTAAGGGATTTTACAGGAATATGTCGCGATTTAGGATGGGAGGGCAGATTAGGGGCACTGCGGATGCTGTTCATTGTGTGTGGTTTGCCGTGAAATTTCGCTGGTAAGGGGGCTGTGGACGGTGGAGAAGGAGTGTAGCCTCTTAAGGGAAGACCACTTGATGATGCCGAATTGTTTTCTTCTGCTTCGATTAAATGCATATTCTGAAAAGATATTTAGGTTAAAAGTTACCATTCCCTACAGAATGGTTATTAAATATAAAGCGACGAATGGAAGTGTGAAATATAATTGAAATAATGTAAGCATATAAAAGTCTCACCAAGTTTACCGGGCCTACTTAAGGAGATATCTCTATATTCAAAGGTCAAAACGGGCGACGACCCAGCACTGTAGTGGAACGCGTTCGATGCGATAATTACAGTCAAGCAAGGTCGGACATGGTTAGTACTTGGATGGGTGACGACCATGCCAGGGAAAACCATCGTATGGGGCCCGTACAGCCTGCAGCGGACTAGCATATCACAGCTCGCAGGCATTATACCAATGAGCACGAGGTATAATGTAGATATGCCGTCTTTCGGAGGAGACGTAAAACCGAGGTCCCGAGTCCATGGATGTTGGGCTCGTTAAAGAACGCTACCACTGGTTGGAACACTAGTGGGTTCGCCAAAATTTCCGGTTAGGGGTAGAGTGCTCCCGGCGTCGGTGATTAGCCACAGTCGCAGAAATAGACCGACGTTAAATAACAGAATAAAAAAAAAAAAAAAGGTCAAAACGGTCAAAGAGTATACTTACCTTAATGTCATGGGATAGCGCTAACACTGTATTATTGTCCTCCTGTGAGCTGTTGGTACATTCCCTTTCCCTTCCCCGATGTAGCCTATTAAGTGAATTACTATCTATGGAGGGTTCTGTACCAGTTTTGGTATCCCAAACTTGGCTGACATGGACAAGTACAGGGTGGTTGGTAACTTTATCAATCTGATCTAAGTCATCATCCGACTTGCTAATCCGGCAATCAAAGGCGGTTTCGTACACATGACGTTGACGTGTCATGTCGTCTAGTCCATAATCGTCGTAGGCGGTGACAGTTACTGGATTTGGAGGCATCGAAATGCCATTGGAAGGGTCTCTGTGACAAACAAAAATGGTTACTTTGAATGATTCCTTTTAGGGACGCCCATGGAATAAATGTATAGAAATCAGTCTACAGGATTATGATGATGATGTTAAAAGATATGTTAACAAATTTGAATCTGTTTACACATCAGAATCGTTAATAATGTGATAATTTCAATCAGATGAATCAGTGAAATTATAAAAAGGTAATGAAATGAAAGTATTTGTTTCTAAATTTCCTGAACATTGAGGACCAATAACTTATTAAGATGTAAATTCATTTCCCAGAACTTTCAAAGCAGACCTCGTACGATAAATAAATAAAAATAGGAAATTCTCACCTCGTATCGGTGCTCTGGGTTTCTACACTGGAACTCTTCTTATATTTTATAGTCGCTTTGGGCCGCAGGATTTTCTCCTTGGCTTCATAAGGATTGTCTAAGCTTGAACTCTTGCGAAATTTTCTACAGCTTCTAGTTTTTCTGTTGTTTGTCTTCGTTTCTTTTTCACGTTCCGGCTGCAGACTCTGATTCCATTTACTCTTATTTTCAGTTACTTTCACTGGAGGAGAATTTTCAGTTGTTTTGTATTTGTAGAGGTCACCGTAATAATAAGGGGAAGGGTGTCTTCTTACGTTTGCTTCTGTTTTTGTTGGGGAGAGAACGTTAAGCGAAGAGATTATACCCTCGTTGATGCTGTCAGGAGAGTTGAGGTCCACTACTTTTGGATTGTCGTGGATTAGGGGTTCGCAGAGGAAAAAATCGTCGTCAGAAGTTGGACCTGATGATTCTTCTGAAACAAAAATATTCAACTGCATCTGCCCAAAACAAGGTGGACACCTAACTACGATTATCTTTAAAAAAATCGACATCAACAATCACGGTTAGGTAAAAAGAAAAATTCTTAATCAATGTTATAAAAAAGAAAAAAGAGGGTATGATGGTACAAACATTAAAGCTTGGTATTATTAGATTCATGGGGATATCCTGGATATCTTTTTCCCCATTTAAAATCAGTATAACTGTGCAATGATATATAAGAATCAGGGAAAAATATATCTGCTGATCTTTACAATTGTTACTTAGAAAGACAGTTTAATAGTGGAGAGCTCCCTAGATTCATCTGTTTATTGATGACTTCATATTGTGGATGTCCTAATTCTTCAAGGTAATCTAGCAGCAGGTAGATTCGAACTCGTGATCTCCTGTTCATTAGACAGGCTCTTTCACCAATAGGGTACAAGCATAAATTTTGCTATTGGTGGGAATTGACGCTTTATCAGGTCTCCTAACACCTTGCATGCCTATTTTTTCAAAAAATATGAACTTTACTTCTAAAACGACTTTGAAAATCATAAAATTTGAAAGTCCGCCAAAACGCGTTTTACGTCATAAAGATGGCTGCCCCATGGAGTGATGTCATTTGTTTACATTCTTATTCGTGTATCACGCTATGAGTTCTTGTGACCTAATTTGTTTCTGAAAACTTTGAAAACGGATAAAGCCGCAAAAAAAACTTTGTATTCCAAGTATTGCATTGTTTCATAGTGTAAATCAACGTCTATCTCTTAAAACTTCAGACAAAATATTTGTTACTTTACCTGGTGGCGCAAGCAAAAATACACTTAAGAGAAGGGCATTATGGTTGCAAGCTATGAGTCGAAACAAAGACGATATTTCGACAAATACTACTACTTTTGTTTGTGAAGACCATTTTAATGTAAGTACACTTCTATGCTGGTAATTTTTATTCTTAAATAGTTAGAGGTTATGTACCTATATGTCTAGGAATCAACCATAAAAACATTATTTTCGTACGTCCACACATCGAAATATGGTTGGTATATATTATATAATATATGGCTTAAATCGTACTCACGATAATGCTTCAACTCCTCCTATTTTCTCTGTATTAAAGCAGCTATTTGACTTCATAAATTCAAACAGCACTTTGGGCAAGTTATCAGTTTGTGCTTTCACAAAACCTTCGCCAGCCATATCTTTACTCACAAAATAGCTAGTAAATAAAATATTTTCTTCTAAAAGTTTTAAAATATCATCGGAAATATTGAATATTTATGTCCTCTCTCCAATTTACATTGACTTTTAGAAATAAAAAAAAGCACACACAAACACGTAATGGTCAAAAAAAATATAAATGATATTTTTACGTCGATGAAGCAATTAATAGTTGATTAAAATAGAAGAAGAAACCTCCATCCACATACTTTCCAACTACACAGCACTTCAGAATCCTATAGAGCACAGCACCTGGGAGATTACTGGATAGAAGAGGAAAATTTACCTGAGATGAAGCCTGCAGACATCCTAAAATTCCTCCGGGAAATGGGACTAAAGGAGCTACTAGTTTTTGAGATTCTCCTCAGAAACTGAGTAGAAGTAAGGGGGCACAATAGATCTTTTAGGTCTCAGTGAATGTCACCTAAAAATACATACATACATTCTGTTTTTAGTATTTTTTGTTATAGCTGCAGCCGAAATACATTATCTGTGAAAATTTCATCTGTCTAACTATCACAGCTCATGAGATACAGCCTGGTGACAGACAGACAGACAGACAGACGGACAGACAGGCAGACAGACAGACAGCGAAATCTTAGTAGTAAGGTCAGTTTCTTAACCACTGGGTGAGGAACCCTAAAAAGATATCCGGGATATTTCCATAGGGCTAATAATAGGTATCTAAGCTTCAATATTTCTAATATCATATCTTCTTTTATCTATTCAAATAGATATATTGAGTCAATCACAAGATAGTTCCTTATTTGGTCTATTCAAAATATTACACATCAGGTGGGCATCACATCAAATGTAACTTCTGTCATTCTAACGTTGATATGTCAATATATAAATAATTATTAATATCACTAGCGCTTAAAGTGGGAAACGTCACATCTTGTTTATCTTTTCTTACTTACGTCAGATTGTGAATATAATTAAAATAAAAAAAAATATATTTTTTTCCTGAGGGCGTAGAAAAAGTATAGTAAACACCTAGAGTCAAAAACATCTTTAGTCACTCGTTAATAAGGCACTCCACTCATGCCGCAGAAAACTCGTGACTAAAGTTACTCTTGGTTTTTAGTTTTCAGTTGATTGTGTTTGTTGTGGTCAGTTTACTTTTCATTTGATATGAGCTTGTGTCTAAACGCTCAAAAAATTATAACTCTTTAAATTTAAATCTGTAAAAACATTGAAAAACTCTTTTTTGACACATTCGTTCGATAAGATCACTAACTGATTTATTTAGATTTATAATATTTATTACGAAAGCTTAACTTATCTACCTTTATCTTTATAAAATTAAAATCTCATAAATACACGATTTATTTTGTCATATATTTATATTTAATTCACGCTTATTAGAGGACATCCTATATACAGCATATTCTTGATCCCTCTTAATAATATAACCAAAATGCGCTGCTAAATAATAGAAGAGCGACAGGTAATAATTATTAATATACACTATCGATAGTTGGCTGTTGCTCTAGCTCGACATGCGCGTTCTTATCTGATACTAGTTTTTTTTGTTGTTTGTCGAATTGTGGAGACAAAGAGTTTGGTAAGTTGATTTTATTAGTTAAAGTGAATATATTATAACTTGTTCGGGATATTAACTTTTCAAGATGTGGAATGGTGAGTGAAAAATTATCTTCTGAATGCAAATGGTAAGGAATATTGAATTATTATTTAAAAATAGATGTTACAGCAAGAATAAGAATATTAGGTAAATCTAATAGGTCATTTTGCAATATATTATCTTTTTATTTAATAATTAACAAGTTTTTTATTTTCGAATGTCTATAATAACATATTATACTTAAATATTTTTTGAATGAATATTGCATGGCTACAATAATTTAGGAATTTTATAAAATGGTTATTCCACTAAAATAGAATCAGTGTGTCATTTAGTGATAGATTTAGGTAGGTACTGTTGCAGGAACCTTGAGTCCTCTGTTACAGGAACCTTTAGTCCTAAAAGTCTTTGGTATTCCATATTCAAAATTCACTAACAAACGCTATAGTAGGTTGAAAAAATTGAAAAATAGGAATTTGAAATAGTTATTTATGTATTAAGAGCGAAAGGTGAGGAATTATTGTTCGAAAGCAAGGGTTTCTGACAAATTCGCTGACAAACGATACGAGGGTCGAAAAAATTGGAAAATAAGAATTTTGAAAAAAATCACAACTTTCTTTTTATTACTGTAATGTCATATATCGATGTCTCGCGTTTATATTTCATACAAAGGTTTATAATATAATAGTGTTTCGTATTCCATATTCAAAATTTGCTGTCAAACGATACGAGGGTCAAAAAAATTGAAAAATAAGAATTTTCAAAAAAATCACAAATTTGTTTTCATTACTGTAATGTCATATATCGATGTCTCGCGTTTATATTCCATACAAAGGTTGATAATACAGTGCGTCCATAAAGTAACGCATAAATTCATTATTAGCTAAATAAACAATAATATTAAAAATTCCCGAAACAGGTCAATTTTTGATTTTAATTTACTGTTTTTTCAAATTATAATGTTATTTACAGGGTGAACCATCTTCGTGTGATGACGTCATCGCCATTTTTTTTAAGTGGAACACCCCAATTTTTTTTCGATTTCCGGATTTCCCTTGATGAGCTGATTCCAAAAATGTATAACACTTTGTTTCAAATTGGTACAGGGTGGAAAAAAATACAAAAATTGTAATTACATAATTATGAAATTACTGTGATTTACTACCAAAAAGAAACAAAAGAAAATTTACAATAAATGTTCAAATTGTTCTCCATTGACTGCTAGACAATGACAGAAACGGACATTACATTCTTCTTTAACATTTTGTAGCATAGCGGGTGTTATGTTCTGCATTTCTTGCCTGATTCGGTCTTTTAGATTACGGATATTGTCAGGTCTGTTAGTATAAACTTTAGATTTTAAATAACCCCATAAAAAGAAGTCTAATGGGGTAAGATCAGGGGATCTAGCGGGCCATTCCACTGTTCCCCTTCATCCTATCCACCGTTGTGGAAAGGTCCTGTTTAAAAACTTGCGCACAGTTACAGCGAAATGTGGCGGTGCACCATCCTGTTGAAACCAGATTCCACGGTCTAGATTGTTGGGTATTTGAATATCAGGAAAAAGCTGGATCAGATCAGGAATCATTGTATTTTGTAGGAAATCCAGATACAATGCTCCTGTTAAATTTTCGTCAAAAAAATATGGACCAATAATTGTATTTCTCACAATACCAGCCCATACGTTGATTTTTTGTGGTCTTTGCGTATGGCATTCTTGTATCCAGTGTGGATTTTCATCAGACCAATAACGGGTGTTTTGCCTATTAACATGCCCGTTCAAATAAAACGTTGCCTCGTCCGAAAATAAAACGTTGTCAGTGAAATTATTTTGGTTCATCATATACTCGCAGAATTCAGTTCTTCGGTCAAAATCGTCTTCAGACAATTCATGGATAAGTCGTACTTTATAAGGATGGTATTTTACCTTTTTAAAAATGTTTGCTACTGAAGACTTTCCAATACCTAAATCCCTAGATAATCCTCGCACTGTGCAGTGTGGATTTTCTATTGCCGACAAAATTATGTCTTCTTGAATATTTTCATTAATTTTTGTTCTACCGGGCTTTGGTGCATCCCTCACATGTCCTAATTCTCTGTATTTTTGCTCTATTCTGCTTACAGTAGATTGTGAAATGGGTTCACGATCTGGGTGCATCTCATGAAATAATCTGCATACCTCTTGTTGACTCCGCATCCTGTCGCCAATACCAATCATCATTAATATTTCAATCCTCTCTCTTTCGGTTAACCGCATTTTGTTAAAGAAGTTGCAAAATTATGATATGATAAATTTCTTTGTAGATAGTTTTCACATAAACGTACCTTGTTTACAGAGTTAACAATAACAGAAATGTACTTTAACGTTTATGACAGTTTTTACCGGCAAATGATAAAAAATGATAGAAAAAAATTTCAAGCAATGAAAATTTTAGTCGAGGGGCTTGGATCACTAAGCTGTTAAATACAATGTTAAAAATTATACGGGGTGTTTAAAGTAGTAGTAAGTAAATACGTAAATTCATTTAATGTGTTTATTACGTTTATTCTTTTATTTCTTATTTTGTAGGTGATTTAATTTTTTTTATTTTCCTCCACCCTGTACCAATTTGAAAGAAAGTGTTATACATTTCTGGAATCAACTCATCAAGGGAAATCCGGAAATCGAAAAAAAATTGGGGTGTTCCACTTAAAAAAAATGGCGATGACGTCATCACACGAAGATGGTTCACCCTGTAAATAACATTATAATTTGAAAAAACAGTAAATTAAAATCAAAAATTGACCTGTTTCGGGAATTTTTTATATTATTGTTTATTTAGCTAATAATGAATTTATGTGTTACTTTATGAACGCACTGTATAATAGTGTTTCGTATTCCATATTCAAAATTCGCTGACATACGATACGAGGGTCGAAAAAATTGAAAAATAAGAATTTTCAAAAAAATCACAACTTTCTCTTCATTACTGTAATGTCATATATCGATGTCTTGCGTTTATATTTTAAACAAAGGTTGATAATAAAATAGTCTTTCGTATTCCATATCCAAAATTCGCTGACAAACGATAAGAGGGTCGAAAAAATTTAAAAATAAGAATTTTCAAAAAAATCAAAACTTTCTTTTTATTACTGTAATGTCATATATCGATGTCTCGCGTTTATATTTCATACAAATGTTGATAATATTAGTCTTTCGTATTCCATTCAATTTTTTCGACCCTCGTATCGTTTGTCAGCGAATTTTGGATATGGAATACGAAAGACTATTTTATTATCTACCTTTGTTTAAAATATAAACGCGAGACAATAATATGGCATCACTAAATGTCTGAAGAATATTCATAATAATAAATTTGATATGTTATTCTGGGCTTTATATATTTGATCAGTATTTTTTTACTGGTTTTTTATTTCATTATTCGGGACCGCTGGATATTGATATGTCATTACTAAGGTGCATTCTTACGGTCATGAATTTTATAGGGAAATCCACAAAAAATTGTTTAATTCGAACCAAATGAAATTTCATTTAATGCTTTTCTGAATGAGTAGGTTTTTCGTTATAAATTCACCCTCACCCAATTCGACAAATAATAAGAGTACCCTGTGATTCTTTCTTCCATAATAAAATTTTCCTTTTCAACGAAAAAGTTTGAACGGTTATAAGAAAAGAAAATCATTTGTGCTTTAGGACAGAAGTCTTCTAAATATAATTGGACCATTACTTCCAATGGGTTTAGCTCGGACAGGTTTGGCTTTAGGGGTTATAAGTGGAAGTATTTTTCTAGTCGTGTTTTTTAATGACAATTACCAAACTATAGGCGATAAATTATCAATATTTAATAATAAGTGAAGAAATATGTTTGACAAACTGGTCTCTAACAAAGCGTTTAAAAAAAAAAGAAAAAAGCTCCGTGGCTAATGAAGAAAAACAAAGAAGAACAAATTCTTGCCATTTGTCATTTGGCAAACTGCTGTGTAACATTATAACAATTTTGTTTATTTATTTATTCTTATGCACTGTATGTTTGACCAATAAAATAATTTATTATTATTATATACAGGGTTGTTAGATAAAGCGGGCCGCCAACGAATAAGTTTCTGCAGTTGGTACCAGAGTTACTCGATAGTATTGAGATCAGGGCTGCAAGCTGGCCAAGACTTTTTTACATTCGATCCAGGATATTTATTCATAATATTTTGTTCACAAATTAGTTCCCGAGCTTGTATTGATGGTAAACAAAAATGATCCGTATTAATTCATCCCAGTAGCCAGCATAAACTAATTTCCGCGAAACCGAAAGTTATTATCATATTCTAGGCAAAGCGCGTAAGTGCAATTACCTCCCCCTATCAATCAATCCAACCTTTCAGGGTTTCCAGTTTTCCCGCCATCCGTAGGCATTTCCCTCAAAGCTATGCATTACATCCAACTAAAATTTAATTACTACTTAATGATGATGAGGGGACGTATAATGTCCGCCATATTACACACATGGTGCGTGTAGCGGTGGTCAACCAAATAAATTATTGCGTTTTCATTTCTACACAGCTAAAACTATATTTTCTCTAATGTGCAACGGAAAGATTCTAGTAATTTTTGGCTGATCTAAAATGGTAGCACTGAAATATACCTGGCAACAGTGGAACCGGTGAATCGTTGACATTGTTTATTAGGCCAAGCATTTTTCAATTGTAAGAGCTGAAACTTGGTACAAAACCATGATAAATAGAAATAGAAAGTTCATTTTTAACATATGGTTTTAAATGAAACTAACTGTTTTTAAATGACTCCAC
>CAJUYI010000094.1:324641-355264 GCA_910591695.1 Galerucella pusilla
TCCAGGACAAGGCTCGCCTGCACATTAAGTAGTAGTAGTAGTAGTAATATTGTGATAAATGAAAGAAGTTACATAATTACTTGCAAAAGTCACAGATCCAAGTACCAAACTCTGGACCAGCACAATCATAATGTGCCCAGAGCCCACACATCAAGCATTTAATTTAATATTCCATAATTAGACACCGACGACTGTCCATATTTGGATTTTTATACTAGTTCAAACTCTTCAAAATATTTTTTAAAGTCACAATATTTTAATGACAAAAGATCACAAAATGGTGAAATAAACATAACACCGATATACTAAATAGTACAACACTTACGTAAACAAACATAACAGCTGGTAATACTCGTTTATTACTTATCTTTAAAATTTTCTGCACGACAACAAAACAAAACACGCCTGCCACACGTGAAGCATTCGCGCAACTGACTCGATGGTGTGGGTGCGATAGTTAGTAGACCGAATGAAACAGAAGATGGTCGAGTGTTGCGTTTCATACTTATAGTCTTAGAGAAATTAAGGCATTTCATATTAGGATACTATTCCATATTTGGTGACTTTCCTCTACTCTTCTTGAATTGTAGCCAGATCTGGACCATTTACTAATAATCAATTTTGATTGTACTGGTCTACAAGAACAATCATATTTTTGATTATTACACAATTTACCAATCTACTACGAAGAAAGACCTTGATGATATTTTAAAATTACAGCTGTTTAGGACTTTTTCTTATGATAGCTCGGTGTATTGTACTTAATATGAATTGCATATCTGTTAGTCAGTGTTAAATATCATTTTCCAGAGCAATTACTTTTATTATCATAACTTAATCCGGTCCTACAAATACCACATGATTTTACTGTCATGTATGCATAAAACCTAAGTGAAATTCCCCAAGGATAACCCTTTAATCATTGAGGGGAGTCTACCATTACTTTGAATTGTAATATAGTGTACATTGCAGCTAAAGTCAAAAGGGACTTTAAGTCCAAGAGTGAAAAGTCAAAATTATGGTTTATTACACTCTATTTATGGTAGTTGTCGTCAAAAAATTCTAAATGATTTTATACTTATCAAGTACATGATAATATAATTACCCCCTTAAAATTGACCTCCTCTAATCCGAGAAAAATTAGATAACCAAGATGGAGAGTATACGCTTTGCGTATGACAGGAGAGTTTCTGGATACCCTGTATAACAAGTGAATGATCTTTCGTTATCGCTGTATAAAATCCAATTATAACCCTGACGATTTGATATTTTTCAGTTCATACAATTTTCTTTTTTGTCACATCGGTCCACGTCATCAATATTCTTTCACCAGAGAATGAATTCCATCAAAAATTTATCTCACGAAACGCCTTCAGGCATAAGGCGGTTATTGGTAGAAATTTGTTACCGAGGCTATCTCTGCGCGTTAATATATAGGATGATGTTTTGTTGCTTACAAGTCTATTATTATTATGGTGATACCTAGACAAGATTGAATGTTGGTATAAATATGCATTTTAAGACATTGATATACAAAATTTGGTGAACGAAGGAGTCAGGGTTGAAAATAAATTGATGTTGAAAGCTAGAATAGCAGTGTATACAGACACTTCACTTTTTTTTTCAGTTGTGAGGTCCTTCTATCCAATGATTCGGGAAGTTGTCTTTTAAAACTTTCTATCTGAAATCCTGTACCATCTAGAAATATTTTGCAGGTAGTCCAAATACACTTCACACGTTAATAGATGTGGTACGACCAATCGTTTGTTAATAACACCACACCAAACATTGAAGGAAAACCTGGTTAGTAAATAGGGTACAAGCATAAATTTTGCTATTGGTGGGAATTGACGCTTTATTAGGTCTCCTAACACCTTGCATGCCTATTTTTTCCAAAAAATATAAACTTTACTTTTAAAACGACTTTAAAAATCATAAAATTTGAAAGTCCGCCAAAACGCGCTTTACGTCATAAAGATGGCTGCCCCATGGTGTGACGTCATTTGTTTACGTTCTTATTCGTGTATCATGCTCTGAGTTCTTGTGACCTAATTTGATTCTGAAAGCTTTAAAAATGGATGAAGCCGAAAAAAACTTGGTATCCCAAGTATAGCATTGTTCCAGTGTGTGAATCAACGTCTATATTGAAACTCCAGACAATATTTGTTACTTTACCTGGTGGCGCAAGCAAAAATACACTTAAGAGGGCATTACTTTTGTTTGTGAAGACCATTTTAATGTAAGTACCTACTTCTATGCTGGTAATTTTTATTCTTAAATAGTTTGAGGCTATGTACCTATATGTCTAGGAATCAACCATAAAAACATCATTTTCTTACGGCCACACATCGAAATATGGCTGGTATATATTATATAAATATAACATAGTTTAAATCGTACTTACGATAATGCTTTAATTCCTTTTATTTCCTCTGCATTAAAGCAGCTGTTTGACTTCATAAATTCAAGCACCATAAATGAGTCTACTTTGGGCAAGTTATCAGTTTGTGCTTTTACAAAACCTTCGCTAGCCATATCTTTACTCACAAAATATGAAAGAATCGTCACTGAACAGTGAACTAGTAAATAAAATATATTCTTTCATATAAATGATATTTGTACGTCGATGAAGCAATTAATAGTCGATTAAAATACAATATAAACACACAACTACTCATAACCTAATGTAATACCGGCCATATTGACATAAGTAAACACAAGAGATATGACATCACACGTATCATCGGTAGCGTTCGGAAATCCTCGGGTTGTGGTCGGAAATTGCATTGAAATTTGAATTTTATTTTAAAATTTGGGAGTATTACATATTACCTATACATTTTGTTTCGACAGCCTGTATATTAAATACCTTCAAAATATTATTTTTTTTATCAGTGCCGCCGACAGTGTATAATCAGTCTAAGATCCCACAGCTCCAGCTTTTAAAAAAGCAAAATTCAGCGAAATATTTTTCTGCCTTTGATTTATTCTCTTTTATGATCTACCAGAGCTCGTGAAACTCCACCGATTTTATTCTATTGCGGCCACTTTTCTTGTGCAGTCAAAAACAAAAGATATCCCAACTTTAACTTTTAAGAAGTTTAATGGCATATTTTAATGTGGGGAAAGTTCTTTGTGTACCTGATAAGTTATAAGCTTGCGCAATTCTCCAGTCAGGAACGTCTCCTTTTGAAATATTATGAATTCATGATCATAACTTATTGGGCGACGGATAAAAGCATGAGAAGGATGTTTCTTAAGGTCTTCAGGATGGATAGACACCGCGATAATCACGCTTGGGTGCTTTATTTTCTTAGCTTCGCTTTAAACAATAACAAAATGTTAGTTTTAGTCAGGTCTCAAGGCAGATTAGATGAATAACGATGATTTCTGAGTTATGTTACCTTCGGGAGAATTCACCAGTGTATGTCAGTTTGTTTGTTACGCTTTTACAGGCTTTATGGTAACTCGAGGTATTACTTAAAGATTATTACGACCTGGAGGTCTGAAACCTTCATGCATAGTTTAAATTGTTGATGTGCAAAAGAAATATGAGTCATCTCTTTTCTTTTTCACCTAGAATTACCGTCAAATACAAAAAAATGTACATGATATTAGAGATTATTTATTGACCCTTGTTATGATGATTTTTAATATACACTGTGTTATTTATAAGATGCGACAAAATTACAAAAAGTTAGTATCCTGTCGCTTTCGCTAAATCTTGAAAAAATACGCGGCGTTGGGGCGCTGAACTTTTTTGATAATTTGGCGAAAGCGACGAATTACTGACTTTTTGCCTATTTTACCCAAAATTGACAAATGTTGTATAATGAAGTTTCATTCTCAATTGTCTGGGTTTGTCAAACTAGATATGACACTGTTTGACTGGGAATGAAGCAGAAAATTACAAAAACTCAGTATTTTGTCGCTTTTGCCAAATTTTTAAATAAATATGCGTTGTTGGGGGACAGCCTTTTTTTCAAATTTGAGGAAAGTGGCGTTGGGATAATGATTTTTTGCTTATTCCATCTATAATTGGCAAATATTGTATGATAGAGTTTTATTTTTGGCATTATAGTGGAGTCAATGAATACATAAAACAGGCAATCTTCGGAAGTCCTCAAGAACAGCTCCGATTTTGATGTTTCTTTTTTCAAAATTTTGTTTTTCCATATTCTTCAAAATCAGAAACCTCTTGGAGTGGGGACGGAACTATTTATCTTGTTTAAGCAATATCTGTGATATTTATGCACAAAAAAAATTTCTACTCTACAATATCCATTAAAAATTTGTAAATATATTAATGAATGTTATAAACAATTATCTATAAGTTTGTTCTGTGCAGTAATGACATGGAATTAATTTGTGGACCAAAATATAAATTTTTTATTGACCATAGAAAATTCATTATTTTATATACAAAAAAAATACATTGCATTTTCATTCTCATTTCGCGTTTCGGAGACTTCTTCATCTTCTTCTTACTGCAGTCATTTCCACTGCAAACTATGCAGGCTGGTGAGCAATGAAGACCACTTTTTCTGCAGCCACACGCTGAACCGCATCCTGTTTTGCAAGAGCAAAATATCAATTTTAAAACGTTGTCAGGTGCTGCTGGTTGTGTCATTTTGATTGGTTTTAAATAATTCTCTTTTCGCCAACCCCATTCTTCAGGTGGTATCGATGAATTATTTTTCCATTGCTGAACTTGTAAGTAGACTCTTTTAATATGTTGTTTTGCTGCATCTTCTGTCGGAGGTAAGGAATTAAGTTGTACGCTTTTATTTTTTGAAGCTAATGCTTATGAAACGTTTATATCGCAGTTCATTCCAGCATTTGGCAGTTTTAGCACCATACATTGCTAGAATACATCATTAAAAAGCACTCCTTCATTTTGCTCTTCAACCATAAAATTTTCAGATGCTGCATGTAATTTTTGATTCTCATCAAAAACTTTAATAAAACCATTTTTTCCTTTGTTATAGAAAGCGGCGGGATCGCCGAGTTGTACCACAAGATATCAGGTAGGTATAATCCTACCGTCGAGTTGTACCACCGAATTTCCTGGGAGGATTAACGATTTAAAAATAAAGTCTAATGACTAATCACCTTAACAATTTTATGTAAATTAGGTTTAATATCAAAACATCCACATATAACAATTTCTACATACAAAAATAAAGATGAGGTCTTTCTCACTAATGTTTAAGATCAAAACATCCATATGTAAGTGAATAAAAACAAATATGCGCCTGAATACAATTTATTATTGGTGGTACTGGGTATTCCTTCAATAAATACGGCTTATGTGTAATTTCGTAATGATCCACCTCGATGGTCAGTATAATCCCCAATAAAGGCGGAAATGGATTAACTCAGGTAGTCGTGGTACAACTCGGTAGTCCCCAGAAAGCGGATGTGGTATCACATCCAGTGAATGCATGAATAAAAAACAGATGGTTTTTTTAATATTTGGATATTTCTCTAATATTGTTTTTGTTGAGTAAACTCGTTGCAAGATATTATTATTTGGTGGTTTAAAAAAACATTTCTTTATCATCAGGTGCTAAAGCCATCAATAAAACTAACACATCAATATCTTCAGCTACAACAACTACTTGAAGAGAGGAACAATCTCAAACTCAATATTATTTTCGCCTAGTTTTTTGCAGAGAAGATTGATAAACCTATTTTTATTTTTTGCTATTACCTAAAAGTTTCTCTTTCGTTGTGTTTAAAGGCATGTCTTCTTAGACACTTTAGTACCATTATTAGTACACATAGATTCAAAAGTTTTGCATCACCTTCTTCGGATGGAAAGGAATTTTTTTTGCGCTAACAATTTTTTGTTGGCTTGTTTATCAATGTTTACCATTTCAATATGTTTCATATTTTTTGCAATATATAGATGTTTACAGTTGTATTTGTAAGATAACATTTCTAGTGCGATCATTTTAACATTCAAGGCATTTGATTTTTACGATTTTAAGTGCAAACATGAATCGTCAAGTCATAAGTGAGATTGACCGTGCAAGAATAGTGGCTTTAGTTGAAGAAGGTCATTCTCAAAGGTTCGTGGCAAACAGAGTTGGCGTTTGGCAAAGTGATGTGTCTCGTGTATGGAACCGGTATCTCCAGACCAATAATCTTCATGATAGACCTAGAAGCGGTAGAAGGCGTGTTACTAATCAGCGACAGAACCGCTATATCCACTTAACTATCCGAAGAAACCCGACCATGGCAATACCAGCACTCCAAAGAGATATGAGACATGCGTTGGGAGTTCAAGTATCGATCTCGACATTACGAAGACGAATACTTGCGACAGGTTTGAGGTGTCGCCGACCAATAAGAGTGCCCAGACTACAACCTGAGCACAGAGTTCGCCGACTACAGTGGGCTCAAGAACACGCGGTCTTGCCTGAAGAATTTTGGAATTCGGTGTTTTTTTCCGACGAGACAAGGATTTGTTTGGTACAAGATAGCCATCGAATACGTGTGGGGCGGGATCCAACGAGAGTTGCTCAGCTTGCCCATGCTCGCCCCCTGCCGCCCTTCAGAGGAGGAAGTGCTATGTTTTGGGCTGGTATCATGTTAAATGATCGCACAGAATTAATTCATGTGGAGGGAACGATGACTGGTGATAGGTATCTCAGAGAGATTCTACAATCTCACGTGAGACTATGGCGCGCAGCTGTTGGCCATTCCTTCGTTTTTATGGACGATAACGCCCGACCTCATCGGACCAGAGCTGTAAATGAGTATCTTGAAACTGAAGGGATCAATCGTTTAAACTGGCCTGCCCTATCTCCTGACATGAATCCCATAGAACATGCTTGGGGCATGCTTGCCAGGGCAGTGGCAGCACGCAGAAATCCACCCAGGAGTGTACAAGAGCTTGTTCATGCGGCCCAAGAAGAATGGCGAAATATTCCTCAACAAAATATCAATAATTTGGTAAACAGCATGGGCAGGCGACTTCAAGCTTGCATAAATTCTAGAGATGGAAATACTCTTTATTAAAAGTTCTCATATGCAGGTTCTCACTTAACCTTTTCTTTAAAAAGAATCAATTTGTATTCAATTTATTTAATTTCTAAGAATACTTTTTATGTTTAAGGCAAGTTTATTATTGGATAATAAAATTTTTTGACAAATATACACATTTTTTTTTATTGAAACTAATTATTTGATTAATCTCTGATCCATTTATAATGAACACATTTTTTTTTTCGGAGATTTAGGGTGATGCAAAACTTTTGAATCTATGTGTATATCCATCAAATACAACTTTAACATCAGTGTCATAATTATTACGTAAATATCTAATATATAATAATGCAACGTTAAATATTATATATATGTAATAAGATTAATATATGGAGATTTTTTTACAAAAAAATAGGGACCAAACTGAATTTTTTATATAAATATCGTTGATATTGTTTAAACAATATAAATAGTTCCGTCCCCGCTCTAAGAGGTTTCTGATTTTAAATAATATAAAAAAACAAAATTAAAAAAAAATTCATCAAAATCGGAGCAGTTCTTGAGGACTTCCGAAGCAAAGGCTTCATTGACGCGACTATTAATACAACATTTCTAGTCATCTGGATTTGTCAAATTAGATTGGATACTTTTTGATTGGAATATAAAGCAGAAAATTACAAAAACTCAGTACCCCGTCGTTTTCGTCAAATTTTTAAATAAATATGCATTGTTAGCACAAAGGTTTTTTTTCAAATTTGATAAAAGTGGCGTTGGGATAATGATTTTTTGCTTATTTTACCCATAATAGGCTAATAGTGTGTGATAAAGTCTTATTTTTTGCATTAATAAAACATTTCTAGTCATCAGGATCTATCAAATTAGATTGAATATACTGTTTGATTGGAATATAAAACAGAAAATTACAAAAACTCAGTATCCCGTCGCTTTCGCCAAATTTTAAAATAAATATCCGTTGTTCGCACACAGCCTTGTTTCAAACTTGACGAAAACGGCATTGGGATAATGATTTTTTGTTTTTTTCTACCTATAATTGGCAAATATGTTATGATAAAGCTTTATTACTTGAATGAATACAACATTTCTAGTCACCTGAATTTGTCAAAGTAGATTGGACACTGTTTGACTGGAATGTAAAGCCGAAAATTACAAAAACTCAGTATCCCGTCGCTTTCGCCAAATTTGAAAAAAAAAATCCGCGAAAGATGAGTTTTCTATCTATATCTTCCAAAGTTAATTGAAATACTGTTATGGGCGATTCCTTATCCAATTTTGAGCAGAGAGGTTCCTATAAACATGAAAACTTTACAAAATCACAAAAACAGCAAGCTAATTACTTTCAATAATTTGCGTTATATATTAAAGAGCGTCCCATTTAGTTTAACAGGCTCAAGTGACTGGAAATGTTGTATTTAATCAAATTTATTGTAGAATATTAGAGTTACAGAATATATCTATTCTGTAACTCTTCCCCTAAAATTTAGAGGCCCTTGAAAATTTAACCGGCGCTAAAATCAAATCGGTATTCGCTATTTTAAAGGATTCCTTTAAAATAGCCTGTTAAAACTATTTTTAAAGGGATGTTAAAGTGTGCCTTCAAATAATAACGGTAACAAAAATGGCGTATGTAGATGTTGATAGTGAAGCCTTGATTGAAGAATTAATTACAAATCACTGAAAGTGAGAAAAATTGTTAGGTTACCTATATTCGAAATATTTTAAATTGATAATTACACCAAATAAGTATTAGGGACTTGAGTGATACCTTTCAAATACAAACTAATTTATTTAAAAGTCGTTAAGGATGTTAATTGATGTGATAAAACTTTTTGTTTTTTAGTCGTTCTCGGCGCCGTGACATTTTTTATAACTATACAGGGTAAGTAATGGTCTAAAGTGAAATGGAAGATTCTTGGCCTAAAGATATTACAATTTGACGCAACTTACCTCATTAAAATATTGATGGTAAAAAAGATACAGGGTGGCAAAGTTGAAATGTCAAAAATGTTTTTTCTCAGTAAATTGAAAGATTTTTGATAGACATACGTAAAAATTTTAAGATGGGGGTTTTAGGGTGTGGGAAATCATAATGTGTTATCCGTTTCGATGTATTTTCTAGAGGGCGTCACAAAAGCTATGTTGTTGATGTTAATGTGCGATTAACTTATTTTTCGTTAACGGTAACTCTCTATTTATTGATAAATATTAAGACTACATCATTTTTGCGACAAAAAGGTATACCTATCATTAGTCTCAAAAGTTACTGCTTTTCGAGATATTCGCATTTTTAAACCCCACCAGCATAATTTTTATTTCATTTATTAGCACAAAAATGACAACGTTAATTGGAGCTGATGTCAGCTAATTTATTATCATCTATAATATAGCAAGAACATTGATAATTTGCAATAACTTTGCCATAACTTTCCTCAAGCATGTCGCTTTGAGGTAACAACCCTCCGCCTTCGGTGTCGGGTTGTTACCAGCGATACGCTTTCAAAATCTATAACAATATTACACCAACAACATAGTTTTTGTGGCGCCCTCTAGAAAATACATCTTCCAATTTACTGAGAAAAAACATTTTCGACATTTAAACTTTGCCACCCTGTATCTTTTTCATTACCAATATTTTATTGAAGGAAGTTAAGTCAAATTGTTATATTTTTATGCAAGAAATCTTCCATTCCACTTTGGACCATTACTTACGGATCACCCTGTATATAACTTATAATAATTGCATGCAAGAAACCAGAAAAACTTTATGGAGAGTGATTTTTAGGTTAGTTTACCATCAAATACAAATGTCCTTCTATCTTCATTAACTTTCTATCTTTTTTATTAAAGCAGGTCTCTAGCTTAGATATTAAATGACAAAAGCGCTGTTGCCAGATACTCCAATTGAAATTTTAAAGAAACCCTTTAAAATAAATAATTTTTAACAGTCCTCTAAAATGTATACTTGCAGAATAGTATTCCAACAACAAGTTTTTAAAGGCCCGTTAAAAACTTATTTTTAAAAGGAATCTAAATTTTAAAGGATTAGTAACAGAATAGACCCCTATGCGTCTATTAGAAGAAAAAGACATGAAATTGGAAATCGCCGAAAATACTTTTTGAAAGCCACGGGATATTGAGTTTTACTTTTACCTATAAACGGCCAATGTCAGGCAATGAAAGTCCAGTTTATTCATCAAATATAACATTTCCAGTCATCTGGATTTGTCAAACTAGATTGGATACTGTTTGATTGCAATATAAAGCAAAAAATTACAGAAACTCAGTATCCCGTCGCTTTCGCCAAATTTTCAAAAAATTTACGCGGAGTTGGGGACACTGAATTATTTTGATACTATGGCTAAATCGTCGGGATACTGACTTTTTGCTTATTTTACCTATAATTGGCAAATGTTGTATGATGAAGTTTTATTTTTTGCATGAATATAACATTCTCAGTCATCTGAATTTGTCAAACTAGTTTGGACACTGTTTGACTGGGATATAAAGCCGAAAATTACAAAAAGTTATTATCCCCTCGCTTTCGCCAAATTTTTAAAAATACATTTCGCCCAAGATGAATTTTCTGCTCGGTATCTATACCGAAATGCTTTTGTGGGCGATTCGTTATTCAATTTTAAGCAGAGAGGTTCCTATGAACGTAAAAATTTTACAAAAACAGCGAGCTAATCACTTCTAACTAATGACTTTTAATAATTTGCGTTAACACTGTGTTATTTATAAGATGCGACATAGGGGTTCCTGTACAAAACTGTCAAACGCGAGCTAACTTATTTGATAACAAAGTTAGCTCTCGTTTGACAGTTTTGTACAGGAATCCCTATGTCGCATCTTATAACTAACACAGTGGATAAGTTTTTCCTTCTCAAAAAAATGAAATGAAGGGATGAAACAGTTTATTTGATAATGTAGAAGAAAAGTAGCTTTAGAAGGTGAAATAATAATGAGTTTTGACGCTTATCTCCCCTAAACTAAGTGACGGAAAAGGACATTTGTGGAATACGACGCGTTAATGTGAATGATAGCTATAAAGTTTGAGTCACAAACAGAACAATTTATTTAATTCTTTAATTAATTAGTTATTCTGATGGACTAAAACAAGCTCAAACAGTGTAATCATTATGATGATTAATATTTTTATTCTTGAAGAATGTTAGTTTAAGACATTTGTTGTCTTTTGTTTCGAAAACAAAGAATATTTATAAAAGTTTTCTTATAAGTGGAAGTGCTGTTTGCCCTCGTTGTATTGAGGGATAACTTCGAAAACTAAACAACCCTACAGTGCAACGGAGAAATATAACTAAATATCGAGTTTCTGGCGAGGAGAAAGAAAATAAATTGAATAAAATTCGGAAGCTTTTTGAGATAAATGTCATTATTGCTTTTCGTGTAGCTACAAAATGAATTTATAATTGTGAAAAAATGAGGAAATTAACTCAAAACAAAACTCAATTTAACTTAGAATATTTTTGGGGATGACAGTCTACAAACGGGGTAGACATCTTGAGACCTTAAATTAGGAAAGCCTCTATATATAGCTTAGCTCTGTCGTAAGCCTGTAAATGTGTGAAGACTAGAACAAGCTTGATTTTAAACACCTTTTGTTACCCAAAGCAAACTGATATACAGAACGTTCGCATAAAATTAGGCCAGAGACAAAAAAACAATTAAAAGCTACTAGTAATTAATCTTCTGAAAGTTGTGTTTTAAAAAACGTAAATTTGCTGCTGTTGTATGAATTTTCCTAATTTCTCCTCATATTTCGAATTGAAAATATATCTCGTTATTTTGTTTCGCTGGGTATAGTCAAGTTGGCAACACAATTATGTTTTATTAAATGAAATTCTCATGTACTTAACCAAGTATTGAAAGCTCTCGAAAAATGTTGAATATTACTTTATAATTCGTTAAATTAGTTTAACATCGTCAGATAGGGCTTTCCCCCATCTCAGAAGTTATTACATCTTAAAGTACTTTACTCGAGAAGACGAGGATTCGATCCAAATTGAGAGTTGAACTATTTCTCAGAGTTTCCGATTTAAATTTTTGGGTTCGAAACTTTTTTAAGTGCACAATTATCGTTAATATTGCTTTGTCTCTTTATTTATACAGTCGCAAAACAACAAAGAAGTAAGCGAGGAGCCACCAAAACTGAAAGCTCCATGATTTTAATAAAAATTAAAAGTTGACACTAAGACGAAAAAGATTTACTTGGTCGGCATGGATTTAATAATATATAATTTATTGGAACTTTAGTTCTTTACGTCTGGTTAGGTTTGAGGGACCGGGGGTCGCGACGCAAAAGATCTGACCGTTACGTTACGTTATGTTACGTTGCTCCGTTATGTGCCTTACTCGCGTGCGTGTGCTCTCTCCCGAGTCTCTCTCTCGTTTACGAAGCAGCGATTCATATGCTTAGGCCGGGAATCAAACCCAGGCCGCCCGCGTGGAAGGCGAGCATTCTACCACTGAACCACCGATGCTACATTAACATTCTATGCAAAGCTGGTATTCGCAGTGCTGGTGATCTACTTGAATTTGTTCGGATACATTCTTACTATTATTTCCATAATTTTTTTTGTGCGATTGATCTTTTTTGTTCATTTACAGCATCGGTTGTCAGGACGGTAGGTTATGTTTATTGGTTTCTAAGTTTAACACGTCGGTAAGTGATTTACTTACCGTTCACACGTCGAAAAGTAATAAATAGCATAAAAACAATTTCACCAAAATGCAAAATATATTTTAAACTAAGTAAACTCCTGGACAAAATTAACGCACCACTTATATTTTTCTCAATAATCTTTATTTATTGACAAGTAGGCTATGGACCGTGTTTGATACTGACAGATGTTATTTAAACTAGCTAGTGTCACATAATACCTTGTTTTGACAGTAATTCATATTAAACTTCGTTTTAGAGTAAATCTGTGTTAAATTTTTTTTAAAAAGTGTTGATTAAAACAAAATTTCTGTAAGAAGCAAGCGTTTGTTTGTAATTGTTTTAATCATATGCATGTTTGGAAGTTCATTTGCGAGTAAAACAAGTAAGAAAAATGAACCGCCAAAGAAATTTGTCAATAGAGGAGGCAGTGCGAGCATCGACTCTTCTGGATGAAGGATATTCAATGCGACATGTTGCTGGTTTATTAGGAAGACATCATTCCAGTATCAGTCGCGTAGTGAGACGTCATATAATGAAACAGGCTCGTACCTTCGAAGAACAGGACAAGGGCGAAAACGTTGCACTAATCAAATTGATGATCGTTTTTTGAGACAAAGTGCTCTCAGAGACAGGAGAGTTACCAGCAATCTGTTAAAAAATGAATTAGCGGATGTTCGCAACGTCGCTATATCATCTCGAACGGTTAGAAGACGTTTACATGAAGCATAATTGAGCAATAGAAGACCAGCCAAAAAGCCTTTGCTTACCAGAGAACACAAAGTTCAGAGATTGCAAGACTTGCAAGACTACATCAGAATTGGACCATCAATGATTGGAAACGGGTTATGTTCTCCTATGAAACCAGAGTTAGCCTTAAAGCTCCAGATGGACGTGATCGTGTCTGGCGAAGACGAGGAGAAAGGTTTGCTAGCTGTGATATCTCTCCTAAAGTGCCTTTTGGTGGTGGCTCTAAAATGTTTTGGGGAGGAATTTGCTTCGATGCACGTACGGAATTAGTCCCTATACGTACGAGGTCTATGAATGCCCAATATTACTTAGATAACATTATTGTCGAACATGTAATGCCTTTTGCTCCATTTGTTGGGCCTAATTTTTTATTCATGCAGGACAACGCTCGTACCATTATCTATAATAATGAATATTCTCCTAAATATTTCAAACGTCTACCTGTTGTCGTTATTAATATCAAGCAGAATAATTATTTAAAAATAAAATTAACAATTAAAAAAAAACTTCTTCACGGGGAATCGAACCCGGGTCTACCGCGTGAGAGTTTGGTTTGCTTACTACTCGACCACCGAGGAATATGCAAATTGTTTATCTATAACGTCAGATGTATTAGGTATATAATTTTATAAAATCTGAGGTCCCCTTAAATACCCATTTTATTCTATTTTAAGTATTTGTTGTTAATTTGTACGGATTATTTCATATAATATTTTGGCATTTTCGCAACTCGTGCGCAAAAGTATAACTTCACGCACTTGTATATATATGTATATAAATAACTATTGTGCCAATCAACTTAATGATAAGATTTTTATTCTTATCTATAATTAATACTACTGTATATTTGTGTTGAATGAAGTTTCATCCAGAGTAAAATAAATTCTTATATTAATATGTGTATTTATTTATTGAATTTTTGCTTAAAAGGAACTAAAGCCCTACCGTGTGTCCCGCGACAATTAAATCCACGCCAACCAAGCAAATCCCAACAAACTTGAAACCTTCACTTATTCTCAGTCTAGTATTTTTATTTAATTTCGAATCTTTCAAACCTTAATCACTGCATTGTTGAATTTGTTAAATCACCGTAAAGTTGAATACTATCCAGCGGTACAATAGACTTGGCAAATTCATCCGGAATTTCAGTCATAGGGTTGCCAATATCGGAGGAAAACTAATTCAAGTAATTGAAATGACTTGTCTGTTCAGTTTTTGGCATATTTTTCGATTTATACAACAGGGTGCGATTGCGATCAATTATTGAAATTTCCACTCTTTTTATCAAAAACTTTAGTGAGACACTGTATTCCATTGTGGTTTTGAGCCCTCAATTCGAAATGATTCGGATTTTATGTATGAATGGTTGACTAGTTTAAAATGAATCACCCACTGAAATTCTCCAAGCGAAAACTATAAAAAGTAACCGCCAGATAAAACATATAGTATAGTATAGCGAGGATTCGTAAATATTTGACATTGAAAACAAAGTTATTTCAATAATAAACATCTGAACAAAATTCTTTCTTTCTTTCTCTTATCCCTATGCCTTCTCAGGCGTCGGATTGGAGTTCTTCCTGAACCCATGTTTTCCATTCTTTTCTTTCCCTGGCTAATGCCTTTATCTCTCCTAATGACTTTCCTTTGTTCTTTCCAATTTTTTCTATCTGGTCTATCCATTTCTTCCTGGGTCTTCCTCTTTGTCTTCTTCTTGATATTCCCATTCCCATTACTTTTCTCGCTATTCTATCTTGCTTCATTCTTACTATGTGGCCAAACCAGTTCAATTGTTTCTTTTTAATATTTGATATTATTGGGTCTTGCTTAGTTATGCTTCTGATTTCTTCGTTCCTTTCTTTGTCCTCTTCCGTTTTTCCTGCTATTCTCCTTAAATATTTCATTTCCATTGCATTTATTTTTGTTTCATGCTTTTTCTGCAGTACCCAGTTCTCACTGTCATAAGTTATAGTTGGTACCGTAATTTTGTTGTATATTTCCATCTTTGTATTCATATCAATGAATTTATGGCTTAGTAATGTAGCAAATGGCCCATGTAGTAATTTGTTCTGTTATTAAGTTCTGCGTCTATTTTTCTATCTTCTGTTAAAATACTTTTTAGGTAATTATAGGTTGTTACTCTTTCTTATGTTTTGTGATTACATTTCAATTCCTCGTAATTATTCCCCTGTTTTTCATTAACTATCATTACTCTGGTTTTCTCTGTATTTATTGTCATTTTCATCTTTTCTATTTCTCTTGCCAGTAAGTTAATTAGTTTCTGCATTTTATTTCTCGATTTTGATATGAGTACGATATCGTCTGCATATAGTAGGTTACTTAGTCTGACCGGTACCATGTTCCTGTACCCTATTATCGTCTCTAGATTTCCTTCTTGTCTTTTTATTTCCTTCACTATTTTGTCCATAATAATAACAAACAACAGTGGGCTTAAGCTATCACCTTGTTTTATACCTTTTTTCATTGAAAACTCATCCGATCTTCGACCTCCTATCTGCACTCTTAATTTTACAGTCTCGTATGTGCTTTTAATTATATTAATTAGAGAGCTTTCGGTACTTCTAAGTCTTCAAATACCTCCTAAATTTTTCCTTTTTCTATTGTATCAAAAGCTGCCTTCAAGTCTATAAATGCTAAATACATTTCTTCTCCCGCATCAATTGTCTTATCAATTAGTCTTCTTAAAATGTATATATGATCATTTGCTTGCCTTCCTGGTTTGAAAGCTGCTTGTTCCTCTTCTTATTTTGCTTCTGAACAAAAATAGTTTAATGAAAATATGCGTCTCAACAACTAAATGTATTCGATGTCATCTGTCATTTGAAAAACTGGACACAGGTATCTGACCTCCCGGTATGTAAAAAAATGACCAGCACGAAGAGAAAAGTTGCATGCAGTAAAATACGGCACGCAATCTGCAAGTTTATGTTTAATTGTAATGTAATGTCATTAAAATAAGTGGTAAATGGATGAAGATATTCATTCCAGTCTGTTAGCTTAGAGAAAATTTCTAAACAGAATCGTGGTCACGCATTCTATGAACCCATCTCATATACATGGTGACCATAAACTATCCTGCCAAACTCAAACTAAAAATATGTGATTTTGTGTTGATTTAACCCAACTTACTTTTTATACAAAAGTTTCTTCTGAGCATAAAAATTTCATTTAAACTTACCGGTAGTATACGGTTGTGAATATTCTTTGTCTGGACTGGTTAGATCTTTTTGGTCCTCTTCGGGGTTAAGATGTTGTTTGGAGTCTCTTGGTGTGGAATAGGTGTCTAAAACTACCACCTGGAACAAAGAATTTCATAAGGCTACGTAGGAAGTGAAGGAAATGGAGATGAATATCTTCTGTATGTTCCTTGTGGTATATTATTCATTCTTTTTTTAATTTCTTGGGAAATTAAACCACAATATTTTTAAATTCTTTATTTCAACGTTTCGGTAGCGTTCCAGCTACCGTTGTCAAGAAAAAATAAGTAGAAATTAATTTTTATCTCTAACTGACACAACAGAAAAAAATTGACAACTAGACAATCAAAAAATATTTTGAAGTTTAAGACTGGAACGCTACCGAAAGGTTGAAATAAAGAATTTAAAAATATTGTGGTTTAATTTCCCAAGAAATTAAAAAAGAATGGAGATAAATAGTTGAATAAAAATCTGTAATATTATTTTGTTTATTTGTGAACACTTTCAGATAAAAATAAAAAGACCATAGTCGATTAACAATGTTGACTCGGGCCCCTAGCCTTTTTTGGAAACTGACTCTAGGATCTTGGACTTTCCAGCACCTAAGATGCATTAGGGGCGATCTTCCGGAGTGTCTCGGCGAACGCTTTAGCGCGTCGCTGGAGAAGTCATGGCGCTTAGTTTGCAATGCAGAATCGACCTCACTCCGTTCTCCTCGCTGGCAATTCGCCAAACAGCTCAAGCATGCGTAATTCATTTGCTTACAAGACACACCTGCTTTGACACACGTGTTTTTCAATGCCGTATTGCTTGACTCTGCATCAAAATTATTGCATGGCGATTGGCGATCCCACGGAGAGTAGATGGCGATCGACTATGCATACGGGTGATAGATTTCTCTTGTTACATTGCCTAGCATTATCCTGATATTAGGTCTGACGTATTGTTCTTGTCGATTTTCCATTAAAAACTACATAAAATAAAATTCTAACAATCTGGAAATTAACGGATTTGTTTGAAAAAAAAATATAGATCCGAAACATGGTTGTTAGCGTAAAATTGAAAAACTATTTTTTTTTCTCCGTAATCCGTCCCTGTTTGTATAATAAACAGTATTCAACGAAATTTCCGACAGCTTGAAATAAACGGTGTTCAATTACTTTATTATCCAGAACCCTCCGTTGACTATTAAGTGACTGAAAGACAAAGGAATAATTAATCAAAAATGGATTTTTTGGCCATGAACCATTACTACCATTACTCTAATTGTAGCTTTCAACCTTTTTCACACAACCCCCCAGGGTCTAAAGCAAAGAAATGTCTTTTAGGCATACCGAATTAAACATAATATGCAGTACCTTAAAAGCTTGACTTTAATTAAGCGAGCAGATTTCCCTTGAGATCTATAAAGAGTAGGTTTGCTCCTGAAATTTTGTCTTTTTAATGGTTTTGATGAAATTTTCCCCATCATTCATTCACTCGACACCCTTTTAAACGATAGTTTCATCACGACATGATTATTTGAAAAATATTGAGACATAGATGGGGAAAATATATACAGATACAAGAGCAAGACACTGTCAAAGATTATAGAATAAAAATATAAGATGTTTCACTCGTTCGAATTTATCGTGTAAAGCACCGATGCCGCTGATGACTGTCTGGTGATGGTGGATGGTACAGTACGTCGCTACGTCCTTACTTGCGTTTAATTTGGCATATTATACGGGACGTCCCCCGTCGAGCGCTGTTATTTCAGAACGATGTTTATTGGTTGTTCGTGTTTCATATTTATGTTGTATAGATTTTTTGAATTTATTAATTAATTGTTGAAATGAGCAAAAAGTCATATTAATATTTTTCTCTTTAATAGCAAAGCTTAAATACTAAATATTTTATAATATTTGCTAATACAAAATTACGGATTTATTTTTATAATGTATATTAAATAATTTATATAAACAAGTACATTAAGCAAGAAAGCACAAAATTCAATTATATAGCTAACCAAAGTGGAATTGGTCAGTTCCTTTTGAACGAATTTACTAAATTTTCTTTTCATCATCCATGTGATAAATTTCCTTTCAAATATTATTCAAGTCTCTATACAAGAGTCCGTATATATTTTACTCTCAAATGTATATTGAAAGATTTGAAAGACAATAGATTAAATTTAACACATAAACCAAACTCCAAACTCAGTATTTTACAACGTTTATAAAATTTTTCAATAAAGGTATCCTGCAGCTGCTTCTCTTTTTACTGTTTCAACCTTGTCAATCCAAAAAATACGCGTTATTTAAAGATCAAAATTTAAGATTTTAGTGGCCCTATTATTCTGGTGCCCAATGAGTATATTTAATTGAATTTGTGATAAATATCTGCTAGATTATCAATAAGTATCACAAAATTACTAAGATGCTGGATAAAAACTGTGAATTGATTCATTTTAAAAATTCAAGTTTATTTTTCACTTACCTTTTCAAATTCATATCCCGAACATTTTTCGAAATAATTAACATTTAAAAATAAACCTTTGTGATAAAGAATCCTATTAATTGAAATGTATATTTCTCTAATTACCCCTGTATTGCTTAAAATAAAATAAGCTCTTCGAACTGTTCTGGTATCTTCCGGTCTCGTTATTGACAACAAAAGCGAGTCGTAAACATAATTTATGAGAGCGGCGTCCGTTTGGGACAGCTGGAGTGAAACATATTATATTTTTATTCTGTAATCTTTGACACTGTAGAACGAAGTATTAGTTTCTTAAGTCGAGTTTCCTATCATCCTTTACTACAGTTACCATTTCATTATTTTTGTTTTTATTAAATTGAACATAATAATAAACAGATCGTTTTGAATTTTACCTATCCTTACTAACCTGTATTTAAAACGAAATGGAATGAAACTGTCGCTTCCCATTTATGAACACAGTGATGATTACATGAAAGCGCTGTTTTAAAACACAGTTTTCGTTTAATTTAAATATTGATAAAACTTGTAGATAGGTACGTTAGTGACTCGATGAACACAATAAGTTTTAATCGCTTCCCCTTTCTTTACAAAGTTTTGATGAATATTTAAATGAAAATTGCTTATCTATCTTTCAGTAGCTTGTGATCAACATTTGCATATTTTTTTTATAATGACAACAACATCTGCACGCGATTTTCCAATTAACTTCTCAAATTATCTGAAAACGGAAACCTGTAAGATACATTTTTCACAATTATGGAAACATTAATCTTGAAAACCCTTGCCAGTGGCTAGACACAACAACGTAACTTTTTTGTGAGTGCCAAGGCATATAGTCTAATCAACAAGTTCAAAAATGTGTATGTATTCATGTATGTATGTATTATGGGGTAACATTCACTGAGATCTATTGTGCCCCCTTACTTCTACTAGTAGTTCCTTTAGTCCTATTTCCCGGAGGAATTTTAGGATGTCTGCATGCTTCAACTTAGGCAAATGTTCCTCTCCTATCCAGTAATCAACCAGGTGATGTGCTCTAGGATTCTAAAGTGCTGTGCAGTTGGAAAGTATGTGAATGGAGGTTTCTTCTTCCATTCCACAAAATCTGCATTCTTCTTCCTTCACTATTTTGAGTGCCACATTAAGGCGACAATGTCCCGTTAGGATCCATGCTGAAACTCTTAGCGCAGTTTTACTTTGACTTATGCATTCTTTTGTAGTCACCCAGAAGAGTCTTTGATTGTTTAAGCCCTACTAGATCTTTCCAATGGTCAGATCTTCTCTTTTTCTCGGCTTTACCTATTTCTTCCAATATTACATTGGGCCGATTCCGTAAAAAGGTTCAGGCCCCCATAAAGGTATTTCAGTCCCCCACTTTGCTAGTTCATCTGCTATTTCATTTCCTTCTATTCCAGTGTTTCCTGGAAATCATAATATGTGACTATATTGTTCTCGCCTAGTTCATTGAGTTTGTCTAGGCATTCCCACACCATTTTGAAACTGATTACACAAGAGCTCAGTGCCTTAATGGCTGCTTGACTATCCGACATTATGATAATCCTTTGCCTTCTGTATCCTTTATCAATATTGAACTGGGCGCACTTTCTTATGGCGTGGATTTCTGCTTGAAAGATACTTGGGGTTTTTCCCAAGCTTTCAGAGTGTTTGGTACCTGGCCCGAACACTCCTATCCCAGTTCCTTCTATTGCTTTTGAGCCGTCTGTGTACCATTGAATGGCATCCTTTCCAAGTCTGGTGATGGTATTTGGATCCCATTCCTTCTTGTTGCTTAATTCCGTAACAAATTTCTTTCATACCGTCTTGTGGCATGTCCCAGGTTGTCTGATTTCTAAGAAGTGAGGAGGTGTTTTTTTTTTAATGATTCCCTCTCTACTTAGTCTGTATCTTGTTCTTTCTGCATTCAAAAATGTGATAAGGCTTATAAAAATATGAGCGATGTCTCAGATGAAACAAGATATCATTTAGGTTTTTGTTAATAACTCGAAAAATATTAATATTTAAGGAATTTTGAAAAAAGGTAAAACTTTAGTTCCTTTTAAGCAAAAATTATGTAATACATCTGACGTTATCGATAAACAATTTGCATATTCCTCGGTGGTCGAGTAGTAAGCAAATCAGACTCCCACGCGGTAGACCTGGGTTCGATTCACCGTGAAGAAGTTTTTTTTATTGTTAATTTTATTTTTAAATAATTTTTCTTTTTGATATTAATAACGACAACAGGTAGACGTTTGAAATATTTAGCAGAATATTCATTATTATAGATAATGGTAGGGTACCCTTCATGAGAGAGTCCGACTGGCAACATCTACTTATAACAGCATCGTATATTTAAAAAGGGAAACCGTAGCATTATACAAATTGGACATTCAAGAACTGTACGTTTACCACAAAAAAATTAGTGGAAACATAAAATTGAATTGTTAAATTTTCAATTTGAAGTTATATTACAGTTTATAAAAATTTTTATTTTCTAGATTTTTTCTTAAGTGGGTCGTAGAAAAAATATGCTGTTCGACTCGTGTGGATTGTCCATATCGCACTTGAACGATTGAGCACTCCGCCTACGCGTCGTGCTCAAACTTCGTCCTCGTGCGATATGGCCATCATATCTACACTAGTTGCACAAACTATTATTTCTATCAAAATATGCCTTTTTACATTTAAAAACAAGCTGCCAAATGTCAAATCAATTTATCCATCCATTTTAAAGTTATCGAATTAAAACATTCAAGTTTTCAAAATTTCAACACCCTGTATTTCGAAAAGTAAATGTGCTAGACCCCTTAATCCACATATCATTTTGTCCAATTTTACGAAAGGAATCTACATTCAAACGTTGTAATTACCCTTAACGTTCGAGATGCTTATACCATTTTTTGCGCGATCGTATTGAAATAAATTCCGAATAAAATAATTTAAATTTCTTCGAAATGAACGAAATGTCATTTATACTTCTCGATCAGTTTAAAATAAATTTTGCATTTTGGTGAAATTGTTTTTATGATGCTATTTATTACTTTTCGACGTCTGAACGGTAAGTAAATCACTTACCGACGTGATAAAATTAGAAACCAGTAAACACAACCTACCGTCCTGACAACCGGTGCTGTAAATAAACAAAAAAGATCAATCGCGCAAAAAAAATAATAGTAAAAATTTATCCGAACAAATTCAAGTAGATCACCAGCACTGCGAATGCCAGCTTTGCATAGAATTTTAATATAGCATCGGTGGTTCAGTGGTAGAATGCTCGCCTTCCACGCGGGCGGCCCGGGTTCGATTCCAGGCCGAAGCATATGAATCGCTGCTTCTTAAACGTGAGAGAGACTCAGGAGAGAGCACACGCATGCAAGCAAGGCACATAACGAAGCAACGTAACATAACATAACGTAACGTAACGTTCAGTTTTTTTACGTCGCGACCCCTGGTCGCTCAAACATAACCTGACGTAAAGAACTAAAGTTCCAAAAGGCTCTTAAAGGGGAGGAAATTTCCAATAAAAAAATATTTTTTTTATAAATAATTCCACTGTTTCATGAATTTTAGGCGTTCGAATCCCGGTGATAATTTGTTATTTTGTGATATTTAACTACATTTTCCATTGTGAATTCCACTAGAAAACACATTATTATAGTGTATCTTCAGTGCCCTATTAAATGGAGCTCTGGGGGTGTTTAACGTCGTCGAAAACAAAAACTCAAAGACGGTTTAAGGAAATATGTATTCAAGGCATACTCGTGATCCGTTAGCGAGAAAACAAAGAAATAGAAGTCGCTGGAAATTTGAGAGCTTCAGTTGAGAAATGAGATCCAATTACAAAATGTCGGTGTTTATGACAAGAGATTTCGTTTGTTTAAGGAATAATATGTTTCGTCCAAAGAGAAGACGGTTATGGTGTAATTAGAAAACGAGTCGTTGGAAGTACAATAGGTTGTGGTTTGATTGATAAATCTTATTAAAATATCTCTCTGTGACGGATTGTATTTTAACGGGTAATGATTTAATTCTCGGTCTTAGTTAAAAGCTATAACATTATGCGGGTATTATTCAATATACAATTGTAATTAATAAGTACTTTCCAGCTTTTATTGGATGTATGTATGTATTCTCTGAGACTCAATAGGATATTGTGCCACAAGTGCTTTAGCAGCTCAAGACTATTAGATGCACGGACGAGCATAGCGAAGCTAGGGCAGCTGATAGTTAAGGACTGCTAAAGCGTTTCTTGTCTGTTTAACTCTAACTTAGACTTGGTCTCAACTGGTTGCAATCACCTAGAAGGATCTTTGATTATCTAGGCCCTACTAGATGTTTCCCATTTTCATGCACATACCGGTCCCCCAAAGGGTGCTTAAGTCTCCCTTCTTTGCTATTTCATTTCTTTCTATTCCAGTGTTTTCTGGAATCCACATGGTGACGATTCTATTGGATACTCTATAATATAATTTATCGAAAGTCACTTTTAAAGGACCGCATCTTGACTACCAAAAACACTGGCCCTTTGAATTTTTCTTCTCACTATTTTATGACATTTATTTCTTATTATGTCTGTCCTAAAACTGCGTACAGTTCCTCATGATTCTCACTGTATACTTGCTGCAAAAACATAATTATTGCAAACTACCTATAAAATGTGCTTTTGTGAATTAATCTCCTCTAGCTTCAGAGAAATATATTTTCACTGATTAAAAGCCCCATGTTATCTCATCTGATTCTGCATTACTGTTTTTTTTAATCTTAAGGGAAAACAGTTCTGAATGGTATAAATCTCTCAAAGTATAATATTTACGTTCGTGTTTTGCGACAACCTGCGGCGCATATATCCCGACAGCTTAAAGGCACTGGCCACAGCCAATAATTTCAGCATGAGGGTGGAAATTCACCCTATGTCCCTCACGGAATAACGACAAGTAGCTGGAAAATAACAGGGTTGGTTATTTTGTTTAATATTTGTGAAATTATTTGATTTCATACGGAGAAAATATGTAGTTTTGTCGTATAGAAATTACTTTGATTTCGTTTATAAATTATGAATCATAGCTCTAGTACTCTATTTTATTCTTTAGAGGATTTCTACCTTTCTATCTATTGCCTTCCCTATCTTTTAAGTGTAAATTTACTGAAATTATCGAGGGCTCTACTCGAGCTACAGCTTTAAAAATAACTAATAAATAAGAAGTCTTCTTTTAATTTTTTTTGAGACGTTCTAACTTATTTAACATTCGCCAGATGCCAGTGCATCTCCCAATGGTGTTTTCGGCTTACTGTTTTCACTGGGCAGATTTGTGAGTTAAATTAAATTAATCACGGTTCTTTGATCTCCTGTTTTAATTAAAATCAACATTGAATTGCGTTCGCAAAACATGTAAAAAGTACGAAAATGCATAGAATTCCAAATACATAGTACGTTTGCGGATTCCATTTACAGTGCGTTCATTAAGTTACGCTCAAATTCATTATTAATTAAATAAGTGTACAATATGAAATGTATCATACAGGGTAAACACTCAATATAAACCTATAATCTATAAACCATAAGTGGGTATATTGAGCATGAAAACGTCTGTCATCAATAATACAATTTGTCTGTCACAAACAGCTACTAAACTGAATTTGAAATGAGGAAAAATTAAAATTTCAAACGGAATCTTGTGTCGTCAAACCCTTTTTTCACATACCGAACAATCGTTCTAAAATATTGATATTTGGGAACAGAGAAGTTTTTGGGAAATTTTGAGCTATTATACAGGGTGTCCCAGGAAATCGTACCTAAAACCTGGGAGGTGATAGAAAGACTAAAAATAATGATGATATTTCATATACAAATTTTTCTTTACGCCCTTCGTTAACGAACTATAGGGCTCTAAAGTTGGGAACGAAAAGTGGTTTTTTATTTACAATTATTAAATGGCTGATTGGAAATTAGTAATATTTCAACCGTTTATAAACACCATAATTGCACACTTTTTGACGCGATATACAAGTCTACAAAATACTTGTGAACTCAGGTACCGACCAAGTTAAATGGTGAATGCGCCATTTTTTTGGTAAGTAAAACTTTTTTGAGTTATAAATGCAGCAATTGGGTTTTGTGAAACTTTTTAGAGATATCAAGTCCTCTTGTGACATTGGAATAAGCCTCGACTTGGAGACTCCAACAGCAGATAATGTAACATACAGAAGAAATTTGAGTAACGACAACTTGCAACTGATAAGACGGGAACTGGTGGGTCAAAATTGGGAGTATACGTCAACAAATACTAACATTTTATATAAAAAATTCAGTGATAATGTAACAAATGTATGGTTTTAAATGAAACTAACTGTTTTTAAATGACTCCACAATATATTTGGAAAAATGTGTAAATTGCAAGTAAATTGACAATTGTTTCGATATAAATATATCGAAACAATTGTCAATTTACTTGCAATTTACACATTTTTCCAAATATATTGTGGAGTCATTTAAAAACAGTTAGTTTCATTTAAAACCATATGATGAGTAGATTCCACGAAGTGAGGGTTTATACAGTTAACTCAAGTAACAAATGTAATTAACCAGATATCACCACTACAAGAGGTAGTACATAAAACAACAAAACTGTGGATAGATGAGGAGGTAAAAAGAGAGCAAAAAGAAAGAGATAGATTATATAAAATTTTCAAATTCACGAACAACGAAAATGATTATGGAACATATAAACTACAAAGAAACAGAGTCACTACATTACTGCGGAGTAAAGAAAAAGAGTACTATGAAAACGACATTGTAGAAAGTATTCCTCTCCCGGAACCAGAATTTGAAGAAATTACAATCACAGTGAATAGTACACTTGATACGTTTAAAAAAATTTCAATTAATAAATTAAGTAAAATAATAGATAGCCTCAAAAATAAAGCTTCTGGTGATGATGTCATAACTGTAAAACTACTCAAAAACGTTTTTGATGTTGTTGGATATCCTCTACTAAACATAATAAATACATCTCTTGAAACAGGGATTATACCAACAAAATTAAAAGAGAGTGTAGTAATACCAGTACCAAAGGTCACTAATCCAAAAAAGGCAGAGGAACTTAGACCTATAAATCTACTTCCAGTGGTGGAGAAAGTGTTGGAGATTGTCGTCCATGAGCAACTAAGTGAATACTTAGAGCACAACAAAATATTTTATGAAGGTCAATCGGGATTTAGGACCAAGCATTCCTGTGAAAATGCGTGTCAGTTTGTGTTGTCTAAGTGGAAAAAAGATATAGATATAGGCAATGTTATTGTTAGTGTGTTCGTAGATTTAAAGCGTGCATTTGAAACTATAGATCGCAAAAAACTAATTGATGTGTGTAGAGTGTATGGAGTAAATGGTACAGTCCTCAGTTGGTTACAAAACTATTTGACAGACAGGTATCAGACAACCAAAATTATGAACAAGTTGTCAGAGAGGGTTGAAATCAAATGCGGAGTTCCGCAGGGGAGTGTACTGGGCCCTTTACTCTTTATACTGTACATAAACGACATTAGTAAGTACTTAAAACATTGTTTTGTTAATCTTTATGCAGATGATACAGTTTTGTCAATATCAGGAACCAACTTTGAGATAATTTCAGAAACAATAAATGAAGAATTAAATATTTTGAAAAACTGGCTTTGCTTCAAAAAGTTAAAACTAAACCCTAGTAAAACAAAGTGTATGGTTCTTGGTACAAGATACAACTGTAAGAAATTCAGTGACTCAAACATTGTATTACAAATTAATTCTGAAACTATTGAGCAGGTTACTGAAATAAAATATTTAGGGGTACAGTTGGATCCGCAATTGAATCTATGTTATCATGTCGAGTACATGTGCAAAAAATTAGGAAAAAAGATTGGGTATTTTGGCAGGATATCAAATAAATTATCACGGTGGGCTCGACAAATTGTGTATAATTCTATTATCTATCCCCAATTCACCTATTGTATGTCATTATTAATGTATTGCAATAAGGATTATATAAATCGTTTACAAATTTTGCAGAACAAAGCGATGCGAATTATATTGAGATGCAATAGGTACACCAAAATAAGCGATATGTTACAAAACTTGAGATTTTTAAATATTCATCAACTGGTTCAAGAAGCAAATTTAATTTTAGTTTTTAAAATAACTAAAAATTTGACGCCAAGGTATTTGCTTGAATTTTTAACGAAAAGGGAGGACATGTTGTCTTACAATTTAAGATCAGGAAACGATTATTATATTGATAGGTATAATACACAAATACAACAACGATTACTATTTGTCGAAGGGGTGAGTCAATATAATGATCTTCCTCTTACTGTAAAAACTGCTCCCAATGTACGAATCTTTAAAAATAGATTAAGAAAAATGTATTTACAATCATAATTTTTATATCGGGTATTTTCTAAATTATACACTTATAAAAACTGTGTACTGTAATGAATATTGTAAACTAGCTTTGGGCTAAATAAAGTATTTATTTATTTATATCTCGATAACATTAACGGTTTAAGAGATACGGGCAATTTTATGTCGCACTGCACAATAATTGGCGCATTCACATTCATGATTGAATGTACAATTACAGGAAGCATCCTGTATTATTAGTAAATTATTAATAAATTGGTGCAGTCTTCATTTATAAAAATGAACTTTTACATAATCTGCAAATTTTATTTGAGGATATACCTTTACAAAAGCGCCAATGTATGTGGTTTATGCACGATGGAGCACCCCCTCAATTCAATCGTGAGGTATACGTGCCCATCTGAACAATATTTTTCCAGATAGGTGGATTGAAAGGGGTGGACCATTTTTATGGCCAGCACGTTCGCCAGATATCAACCCATGCGATTTTCACTTGACAGCTTAGTTTACAGTACACCTGTAAATACAAGAAATGAATCAATTGATAGGATACGTTTTCACTGCGAAAACATCCGAAATAATCCTGGAATGTTATTTCAAGTACAAAGATCTAATCTTAGAAGATTGAGGAAATGTGTGGATGTAAGAGAAGCCCATATTGGACATTTGTGGTAATTTTTTAAGCCGTTTTGACTTTTTTAATGTCGTTAATTACTTGGTTACTTGTTTTTTTAATCTTTTAATGTAATGTAGTTATTCATTTTTCAGGGTTTTGTTGCTATTTTTACTTTTATTAAAGTAATGTTGGTTTTCAATAAAGTTTTTTATGGTTGAACAATGTAAAAGTTCATAGTATTTATAAATGTAGACTGTACCGATTTATTAATAATTACTAATAATACAGGATGCTTCCTGTAATTGTACATTCAAAATGAATGTGAATGCTCCAATAAGTGTGCAGTGCGACATAAAATTGCCCGTATCTCTTAAACCGTTAATGTTATCAAGATGTCACAAGAGGACTTGTTATCTCTAAAAATGTTCACAAAATCCAATTGTTGCATTTATAACTGAAAAAAGTTTTACTTACCAAAAAAATGGCGCATCCACCACCGGTACCTGAGTTCACAAGTATGTTGTAGACTTGTATATCGCGCCAAAAAGTGTGCAATTATGGTGTTTATTAACGGTTGAAATATTACTAATTTCCAATCAGCCATTTAATAATTGTAAATAAAAAACCATTCCCAACTTTACAGCCCTATAGTTCGTTAACGAAGGACGTAAAGAAAAAATTTTATATGAAATACCATCATTATTTTTAGTCTTTCTATCACCTCCCAGGTTTTTGGTACGAACTCCTAGGACACCCTGTATATGCAGTAGAAAAAGATAGAGTAATTTTAAGATACTTGCTGTTCAGCACTTCTTAGCGACTAGAACGAGATTGGGCTTTAAAATAGCCTTGTCTACCTACCTGTTTTTGAATGGGGGGTTAATTGTGACCTTGTGAAATTATTTTTGTATCCAAAATAGACTTTTCAACAGAATCCGAACTAATTTTAAAGGTAGAATTTCCCGAATTTTAATTAGGATTAATTAGAATAACAAGTATTTGCCAAGAATTTCATTCTGCAGGATTCACGCAGCGTCCCTGTAGAACTTTAACAATTTACATTGATTTAACTGTAGGGGATTGAACACGATTCCTTCTCTATGCTGGTCAAGTAGAAGCAATAAATATAGTTTAAGTTGTTAGGGTTGTTTCTTCCCCTATCGGAGTCAGACTTTTCTTTCATGTAAATAAATGCGGAATGTAAATAGTTAAGCAGCTTTGATCAGTCTTTTGTAGTTACAAGGACTTTTTGAGTTAATATTTCAGTATGAGCGTTTTTTTTTTCATTGTATGAACTTTACTCACCCTTTCCTCGTTGGGGCTTGATAAATTCCAGTCGTTAAAAACGGTGGAATGAGGGTTAGGCACTGCAATGCTGTTTGGTCGTTTTTTGGCGAGGTGGTCAACAGGTAAACTATAGTCATCACAAACAGATATCTGCAACAAATAAAAAATCGTATTTCAGCGTATTCGTTTGCTAGGGTTTATTTTGTACAACCCTTAATTAGGGACGATAACATTGAGTCAACTTTTCTTGAGGATGCAATAATGTATATTCTCTGCGTTTTATTAGAATATGCAAAATATGTAAATTAGTTTTAATACGTTTAAGTCGAAATTCAGCTTTTCTCTAAACATCCCCGCAGTCGTAATTATCTGCGAAAACTGTCTTACACTAAAACCTAAGAATGAATTATGTTCACTTGTGCCTTGTAATTTAACTTCTCGAGCACGTATCCCAAACGGAATCCTACTAAGTGAATATGTAACTCTATCGTTATGTAAAGGTTTAACCAAATTTAAGATTTATTATGAACGGGCCAAGAAACCACGTGGATTCGTTTCGAAAACGACAGTGGAACGGTATAACTTTGTCACCTCCCGGTAATTAAGCATCCTCTTGAAAACTTTTAATTAACAAACTTCAGTATTTTTACTATACGTTTTTAAATATATTCGCTACATTAACAAAACCATGTTGTTCAAATTTAAAAGTGAATTAATTTTATGCCCCATAAAAACATTTCAACACAAAGTAGCTCCGTTTCAATCTGATTATCTGAGTCGTGTAACGTTTTTACCGCCTTATTGGCAACAGTTTGTCACTGCACAGTCCATTTCTGACAACACAGAAAAGTGTGCAGCAGGTTTTTTATTTGTTTTATGTCGCAAAACGAAGGAAAATATTGTTCGCTCATCTTTTAGCCGATGAAATTATTTTCTGTGGTCCAACAGAGCGTTATTAGTAGAAGACATTTGTTGATATGTGGATGGCTATGGAGTGAGGTATGGTAGCAGGTGTGCCACGTTGTGTGTGTGCTATCCAATGGCAGCAACACATTGCAAAATGTTTGTGAATTTAATAATTGTGGACTATTTCATTCAAGGAGAACAAGGAATTATACAGTCGTGTCGTGTCGTTGTCTTGTCGTTGTCGTGTCGTTGTCGTGTCGTTGTCGTGTCGTTGTCGTGTCGTTGTCGTGT
>CAJUYI010000094.1:355274-401472 GCA_910591695.1 Galerucella pusilla
GTTGTCGTGTCGTTGTCGTGTCGTTGTCGTGTCGTTGTCGTGTACACAACACGACCATACATTATTTAGTTTGTTGGAATCGGTTCATTAAGAGGATTTCAAAAATATGCAAATATACAGGGTGTTTCATTAAAAAAAACACCGACTATGGCATACTTGCGTGAATCACCCTGTTCATTCAAATTTATGTTTACATAACGCACAACTCAATTCAAGTTGACGTGTCTCGGCATTTTTTATAATTTTTTAAAATAATGACATAAAGAATCTTATTCCATAAGTTGTTTCCACACTGTATAAAGTGAATTGTGCCCTTTTTATTATTGTAGTATTCGATAGCGTTCACGGTCCCTTTTCACATGCTTTCCAACGGCATGTACATGTACAATAATGTGTCTTTTTCCTTCATCATCAGTGTTTTTATGGATTTTATAATTTCGTCCTGTCAAATTATTTTCTTCGTTGTCCAGGCTTCGCCCAAGTTTAAAAATGAAGAATTCCCATGATACATTAATGAATATTTCCTTCTAAAAGCCCTTTTTTTAACCAGAATTGAAATTTTATTGCTGGTAAAATATTTTGATGGTTTTGTCATCGAAAATTAAGTGTAAAGGAAGGAAATATTAATTCTTAAATAAATTAATCAACATCCGTTTTCAGTTACAAACTAAGTTAATCAAAAGTTCAGCAAAAGGGCTATATATTTATATCACGAACAGACGCATTTGGCCGTAAATAAATAAGTAAAATCAGTGCGAAAGCTGTTTCGGCAAACCGTTCTCTCCCTTTTCTACTAATGAACATGTCACCACCAGAATGACTAGTGGTCTTCATTTCCTACAACCGGCCCTTGCTTGTTTTCCGACCGCTCGCTGTCACCGATACTGTTTATTAAAATACCTCCATGTTTGGTAACAAAGCAAGTTGCCTTTTTTAGAAATACATTTTCCATCAAGTCGGGCAGAGGTATGATCATGTCCGTGTTTTCGCTTATTTTCGTTTTAGCCAACGTTTCATTAACAAAATGTATCTTTATAGTCTCTATGCGCAACATGACACAAATTGGCTTTTGTAGCAGTGCATTTCAATAAATTTTTGTTTGGGGATCAAATAAAAACATGTGCCTTTCTCATCTTCTTGTGGTTCTCTGATGAACTCTTGGGCCTGTCTCATTCCAGCATTCTCCAGTTCTCCAAGCGCTTTTGCTATACCATGCACAAAAAGGTTCTTTCTAGAGGGTCAGGTAATCTGGTCCCCGCTACCTACGTTAATACTCTGGTACTCTGGCCCTAAATTAATCCGACCAGTAATTTCGCCCCCGTAATGAATATACAATTAAATGTTGTTTGTAGAATTGAGGTAAGGCAGGTACTTGATAAAAATAACAACCCCTTGAATTATCAGATTTGTAATCATTTATCGAAGTGAATTTGAGCTGAAAGTGTTGAAAAATAGCATTATGAAAGTAGAAATTATTGAAAGTATTCGTGCTGGCAAAAATTTACTTGTAATCGATAACTACAAGTATAGTTTACATTAAAAATTGAAAACTACAGACGAAACTTGTTGGAAATGTACCAACAGAAAGTGCAAAGCATGTGTTTATACACTCGGTGAATGTAGTGCAATTTGTGTAACCAAATCTTCATCGGAACACTGCCATCCTGCAGGTATTTCTACCTTGAATAGGCAAATAGTTTCTGCTTCCTGCAAAAGAAAAGCTGGTTGAAGATGTTTCCGAAAAACCATCAAAAATTATTCGCTCAGCATTGAAAGAAAATCTACCAGCAGCTTTGACAACTCAAGACGTCGAGTACATAAGAAAAATTTGTATAATAGTCGACGTAAGTTAATACCAGCTCTTCCCACGAATATTAACGACGTACATCAAGTATTGAATTCGATCAACGTAAGAACTTCTCAAGACGAACAATATCTCTTTATCAATTGCTTGCCAAGCAATATTATTGTTTTTACGTGCACAACAAATCTCGAAGCTCTGGAGAAATCAGAACGCATCTACGTTGACGGTACATTTGAGTTCTGTACCAAATATTTTTGTCAAATGTTCACTATTCATGGTTTTTTAAGCGGACATTTCATACCACTGTTGGTTTGTCTTTTACCAAACAAGACATCCGAGACTTACAAAAAACTATTTCTAATTATTCAGGATAAGTGTTCCGAAATCAATATTGTTTTAGCAATCAATCAAGTTGTGTGTGATTTTGAGATGGGTATTCATAAAGTGGTTTGGGAAGTGAGGCCTTCCGCCGAAATAATTGGTTGTCGGTTCCATCTTGCCCAGGCATGGTTTCGAAAAATTAAATCAATTGGCCTACTTTCGGAATAAAATGACGCGAACAGTGATATAGGCTGTTGGTTACGTTTAACTTTTGGTCTAACTTATTTGGATCCTGACGAAGTCGGTGATTGCATTGCCTTCGAATTAAATGAAAACAGACCGGACGATACAAGGTTGGAAAAGTATTCAGATTATTTGATCGAAAACTATATTGATGACCAATCTCATCTCGAACTTTCAATGACTCTTTCTACAAAGCACATCCTAATTTAATAACATTTCTTGAAAAATTGTATGAATTTCAAATTGAAACTTATGTTAAATTGCAAAGTTTACATTTAAAACCTAAAGTTAGAGACGTTAGTGTTAGAAATCGACAGAAATTTATTGAAAATATCATTGAGAGATACCAAAGCGGTGAGATAGACAGACTTTATTTTCTAGCCTGTGTATTATTCAAATGTATCAAATTTGCATCGTTTAATAACATTTATTAAATAGTAGTAAATAAGAACTAAATAAAAATTTTGTTTCATTTCTCTCTATTATTTAGATACTAGTCTTTGCGTTATACTTGATGTCAAAGTACTCCTTAGGTACTTAGCGTACTTACACAACTTAGAAAAACTATATAGGTATATGTTTATTCTATAGGGACCAGATTACTTGTACGGAATATTATACCTGCCGGCCACGAGGAACAAATTACCTCCTAAATATCTGTGAGGTCATATTTGGGGACCAAATTATCAACTCCGCTTTCTAGACCAATGTGTCACCTCATGGTACTTCTCCAGCTTCAGCTCCAGGTTCTTGTTAAAATGTTGAAATTTTTGCTTGATGAACCAAATTTAAACGCGACAAAAGTGTGCACAATTTCATTTCATTAATGTTAAAGACTTGTTTGAATTTGAGATTTAATGAATATTGATTTACAGTAGATAGCAGCAAATGAATGACATAATACAAAGGAACGTCTATGAATCGGCACTTTGTCACGTGGAAAATGATTTTTGTCCACGACTACCTAATAATAAGTCAATATTTTACTTCCTAACTAAAGGTATATGGTACCCATATATCAACTGTCGTGAATTATGGTTCATAATACACTGTAGTGTATTATGGTTCATATTTCACGACTAGAGATGGGGGTACAATTAATATGGAATAAACTATTAAATCTGTGTATTTTGTTCAGGAAATTTGTTTCTGACATATATCGTATCTATAAAATATTGTAATTTTTAGTATTGATACTTTTCATAACGATATTTTCTAATATTAAGTATTTTAAAACAATATATTTATAACGGTACGTTATATTGATACTTTCTACAGTATCGCCCATCTCTATATATGTCAAATTATTTGAAGTAGCTGCCACAACATTTTGAGGTTAGTAATATGCCAAATCGCTACTGACTTTTATTTATTAATAAATAAATTAAGTGTCGTGGACAAAGTATAGTATTCTACTCGCAATTTATGGCCATAATTCACTTGGGTGATTTGCGCCCCTCGCCTGTGGCTCGTGACGCAAACGTCACCCATCGTGAATTATGGCTATCATAAATTGCTCGTTTAATAATATACTATTATAATGGATATTGCAAGCAGTGTATGAGTTACAAACATGGTTATCTATATTTCCTTAGTAATATTATGCAAAGAAATTTACAATAATGTAACCCAAGGTATCGAAAATTTGTCTTTATCAGAATTCATCCATCCATTTAGCCGGTCGAGACAAAATACTAATGTAGGAAGCTAATCCTTTTTCTCAAAGAGTATAAAACTTTTAGAAAATGACGAAACCGTTCCCATCAATCCGAAAAGCATAGCTAGAGATAATTATTTCGTTTGTTAGCACAAAGCGAGGTTCTTCAAAAGACTAAGGGAAAATGATGAAATGACAAGTAAAATACAATACACCCAAGTTTTGATAATAGATCTTATGAATATGACGTAGAGGCTCAAATATTAAGCGATTTCCTAGCCAGACTGTTATAGCTTTAGCGGGGCCGACTAAAATGAACGCCATAGATCATTTCGAGTACAAAAGGGACTAAGCCACAACATCGAAAGCCACTGTGATGTTGGCTACTTACAGCGTATACCCCTCGGTCTATGCAGTGGTGGCGATATTTAGAGCTAATCATACGTATTAAACGAAGGGAACAACTACGAAGGGAGTTACATAAGGGTAGAATTACGTAGGCTGAAATTAATTAAACCTTACGTAATCACTTTTTATATTAACGAAACTGCTCAAATTCCGTAAAATTTTTTTTAATGGATATTAAAGAGCGCCCAACTAAGATAATTTTTAAAACCATAATATGTTAAGGATTTATCAAGAGGGATAAAAAAATTGATTCACAATTCACAAATATTGGATTTATGGTTAAAATTATTAGCTGCTTTATACAGGGTGTTTCATAGTTAAACCACCATAGGTTAACTGAAAGTAGAGGACACTTTGGTGGCTCCAAATAGCCTTGGTTAATTGGTCTAACATAATTATTAACAGAGATACAGAGTGTTTTATTCATTTAGTCCAATGCTTCTGAAGGCCATAACTTTAGAACCACCCTATATATTTATTTTTATTTTTGGTAAAGATATATTTCATTGATAACACAATAAGATAGTGTAATAAAAATAATTATAATCCAGGTCTGGTTTGAGAAAAATTTTCAAAATTCGATAATCTCCAAAACAACACCCTGTATATCAGAAATTTTAAAATCTAATAGATTATTCGAAGAGAACAGAAAAAATAGAGCGGCACCAAAATCTTATCATGTAACAAAAACAGTTATAATCCAAGATTTTTATAAATCAATAGTTTATTCCAAAAGAACAGAAAAAATTGAGTTACACGGAAATGTTTTTCGAAATGCACACTTACTAAAATATTCAAGTCAAAATCATTAACAATTATCTAGTAGGTCTAATATTCTAGGGAACAGAAAAATTAGCAAATAGGCGTAGACTGTTGAAGTACGGAAAAATTTGCAGAATATGTTACCAGTGCTATTAGAAAATGAGGAAATTGGAGGAATGTATTTCCAGCATGATGGTGCATCGCCTCACATGTGGATAGGGAGGGGCGGGCCCAATAATTGGCCTTGCAGGTCGCTGGATTTTAACCCAGTGGACTATCATATTTGGGGATACCTATCTGAAAGCCAAAGTATACTATACTGGGATAAACCTTAGAAGATCTTATTCAAAGAATTGATGATGCTTGCTAGGAAATCAGGGCAATTCCATTAATGATAAGACGAGCAACACCAAACATCCTAAAAAGAGCTCGTAAATGCATAGAACAAAATGATGGACATTTCGAACAATTATTATAAATAATTTGACATTCCGTGTAACTCAATTTTTTGTGTTCTTTTTCTGTTCTATTGATTTATAAAAATTTTGATAAAATTTTTTTCTGTTAACCCGAACATGTATTATAACTGTTTTTGATAAGGCGGCGCCAGACATGCGGCATTCGGCGAATACCGAGCGACTGCTCGCCAAGTAGCAAGTAGTTGAGTTACTCGGCAAGGTGTGCACTTCGAAAAATATTTTGGTGCCTCTCTATTTTTCTGTTCTCTTCGAATAATCTATTGGATTTCAAAAATTCTGATATACAGGAGATTATCGAATTTTGCAATTTTTTCTCAAACCAGACCTGGATTATAATTATTTTTATTACACTATCTTATTGTGTTATCAATGCAATAGATCATTACCAAAAATGAAAGAAATATATAGAGTGGTTCTAGAGTTATGGACTTCAAAAGGATTGGACTAAATGGATAAAACACCCTGTATCTCTGTTAATAATTATGTTAGACCAATTAACCAAGGCTATTTGGAACCACCAAAGTGTCCTCTACTTGCAGTTAGCCTATGGTTCTTTAACTATGAAACACCCTGTACAGCAAAGTTATGTCAACATAATGAGGGGGCATTCGAGAAGATTTGCCACACCTTTTAAATGAGGTATGAATTGATACCCAACTCCATTTGGAGAAAATTAAGGAGTATCTGCAGTAGGAAGGGGGTGAATCTGAAGTTTATGACAAAAGCGCTAAGAAGTGTCCCCTTCAAGTTAAAAGTTGACGTGTCCATTTTGATGTGTCCTTGAGCTCACAGTAGGGTGAAGATCAAGTTTCTCTAGACATTCTTTAACCCTTTTAAAAAACTGAAATTCGCATATAATTTCATGTAAAGTGTATGTTAGGATATACAGTTTCTTTGAACAGATTATCCTTTATTTTCCGAATGACTAAGCTGGATTCAAACAGGTTTAAATTTCAAAGATCCGTTAATTATACTGTGTACATACGACTTTGTGATAACCATGATCAACTTATGTATAGGTGTTCGTGTACAGTCAGTAAAATCCCCTTTTGACTTTTTTATTTAGTTTGTACATCATAGTTATTCTATTTTTCTAAAACTTAATTAATATCTTGCACAATATTATTTTCTGTGTACATTTTGAACAGTTTTCTCAAAAATTGTATAGGTGGTAGCCTACGAAACTGTAGCCTGCAAAGAATGTTTTTTTGGTGTTTACTTTTCTTGATTCTGGATTTATCATTTGAGTCACGTACTTTTGTTTATTTTAGAATCCCTCCCGTACACCGAAAAACGTCCTAATGTAATATTTTAAGCGTTTATATCTGAAAATCTTTTTAGTGCTGTCTTCGGTACAAAAATGTATATCCCATGTTCTTAAGAATATCACAGTTTGGAAGGCATCTCCAGCGTATCCTCATATTTGACGAAACTATAAATTTAAAAAAGTTGAAGTAAATATCATCATCAAACAAGGTCAAATTTTGTCCATTAGGTAAACAGTGTCGAAAAAGGAGCAACGATTTTTGTATTCACCTTGTATATACACGTCGCCACTTCCTATAGCCGGAGTGTTGATCAGTCGGAATTCGATTGGGCAGCACTTTCACCACAGTTTCCATTCACAAATGCCAACGGCGACAAAATTTAATACAGCTTCAATTAGACAGAACATGCCAAGTGTATATTTTCCTCTCTGGATTGACATGGGAGTAGGACTAGGGGTCAACGAAAGTGAACTTTTGCTTCAAGAAAATTGTCATTAAACCTTAAAATTTTCACATTTGACAGAAATAAAACACAAAAGCGATAGATAAACATAAATATGAACACAATATATTGAGGGTAACGAAAAATGTTTGTGGGATTTAAAATGGGAAACCAATTACATTTTTTTATATTTAGTTTGTTAATTTGGATCTAATTTTTTTTAAATACATCATTTATCTTATCTTACAAATAGGTTATTTTTGTCAAAAATGTTTTACTTCACTCTTGCTCTTGTCTCCATAGTATTCTGTTTCGTGTCGGTATTTTTGATGGATGGTTGTGAAATAAGTAGGTCATCATCCCCTACAAGAATGTAACGTTTTCTCAGCTGATAATTCATCTTAGATTTTATACAGCATGCAGTAGATTTTCCGGAAAATTTAGTGAAAGCATTTATTAATAGGTAGTCGCTTAAAAATACTACCAATTTTTAGGGAAAGAAGGATAAAGTAGGCCTTTTAAAACAAGCAGGAGATGTAGATGATACATCGAGAAAAAGATTTATTTGTGACAATCAAAATCTTATTATGTCAAATAAATATGATTTTCCATATGGCCTAACTAATATTTAATTTGTCGTTAAGAAAGGATTTGTTTCAAGTTCGGAGAGTGATATTGTTGATGAATAAAAACATATTCATTGTCATCAATAAAATGAGTTATCTATCGAAAATTACATTTATTCTTGTAAAAATGTATCATATTTGTCTCAAACAACATTTGTTGAGGTATAATGACAAAATAGTTATATTAATCTTTGAAAGCATTTAAATTAAATAAAGTAGTTTTCCAATAACAGATACTTATTTTTGCAAGCTAACTATATTGTTTTACTATACTAAAATTACTTTATGGCAGAATTCTTTATCATAAAAAAATGTATTGTATCGGTAAAATATATTTCTTTACCATAAATAAGTAGGTATATTGTCTGGGTTAACGATATGTTTTTTATTCGTAAAAAATGTTTCTTCCCAGCAAATTATATTTTTTTGTTGGAAACAAATGTTCCTCCTTCAAGAAAACTATTAATTCACTATTTAATACACTGAGCTTTTGAAATGTTTCTAAATATTTAGAAATATATTAAAAGTTCACGGTGTATTAAGCAGTATGGCTAACTTCCACACGGTTCTCTAAATAATTAGGTTACTTAGGAAAATATATTTGTCTAAGCCGTTTCCAGACTATGTCGAACAACAAAGTTGACTTTCGTTTTGTATATGTGGACTAGTCGATCGAATTGGTCGATGGTTAGTCTGGACACGGATTAAAATTACAGTATTTTTATGACAAACATGTTTAAATCTAATAAAAATTAATGGTCTCTATTTATGCATAAAACTGTTTAGTAGGAAAGCAGGATAGTAATAAAAAACTTGCTGCTGAATATTTTGATCTATTAAAAAGAAAACTATACATTTTTAAAATAGATACCATACATTTATAAAATAGAAACCATACATTGTTGAAATTACACATACCTAATTATCTAAGCCATAACCAACAATGGTATCCACAAGATAGCGTTGTCTATCCTTAAGTGTGCACATTAATGTTTTCCCCATAGTAGTTTTTTGGAGTTCTTGGAGTACATCTGACAGGTTTAATTGAGAACTGTGTACTTTTGAGGTACATTTCGCTTGCTTGTTACTTCTACCTACTTGAATATAACTTTCATTTTTTTTTTATTTACGAATCCGCATCAGCCTCAAGGGCTATTAGCGGTATGTAGCTATTTATTGTGTTTGTTTAATATTTTGGATACATATAGACATGTCACATGTTTTAAAGTACTTTTAAATTTTATGGTAAAAGTTTGAGATTTGCAGATATTTAATAAGGTTTTTCACATTACTGCTGTTGTTTAAAGTATTTTCCAGGGATTCACTTATGTTGCATGTTAGTCTGTTGGTATGATATAGCGGACACTCACTGATTTCCCTAAGTTTTGTGTGTAAGCTCCTCCAATTGTCATTCCATTTTTGTTTTGCTTTATTGCTAATGAATATTTTTAGGTCGGTGTATAAGGGCTTAATGATTGGTGTGGTATTAAGAAGTGCTGCTTTTTTGGCAAATTAATCGGCTATCTAATTACCTTTATGCCTATGTGTGCAGGAACCCACAGGAAATGTATGGTTTTTCCTATCGATTGAAGTTGATGAAGTTCTTGTTTGATCATCAGTACGATGAGGTTTTTCGAATAGGTGTTTCTCTGTTAGAATTGTTGCATATTTCGAAAGTTTGAATTGTGTGTTGTTTGTAGGTGTTACAATTGCTGCGCCTACTCCGTCATTTTGTTTGGATGCGTCACTAACTTTCATTTATTTCCTTACCTTCAAAGATATCTCACAATTCTTGTAATCGCCATGAGTTTAACAATTCATTCATTCTATTATTAAACTTATTTTTGTCCAGAGCACTTTAACCACATACTTCACAAAAACAAAATAATTAGTAAAATTGCAAAAACTGATCTAATTTCACATGCAGACTGACGCCAAACGTATACAGGTGGTGACCGTTACTGAATAATAAGGAAGGGTGGGGTGAGAATTCTTTGTTTCAATTGCCACATAATTTGTAGGCTAATGTGATTTCTTACGGGTGAAGAAATATGTGATTTGTAGCAAATAAGTTTTTTTTCTCGTTACAATAAATGTACAATTATACTGAAATTCTTATTTTGTCGGTATAAAGTAGATCTTATTTAAAAAATGTAAATTTCTGTCAAAACTTTCAAATGATTTACTATGAATATTTAATTTGTTGTTTTAAAGTGATGGAATATTATTGAAGATGTTAGGTTTTTTTCTGGGTAATGAAAACAATTTTTACCCAAATAGCATTGTTACATTTTATAACAAAATAATATATTGTGCTTCGTAGAGTTTCATAGTTTCCGAAGAACAATTGTATGGTGTGCATAAAGGAGAACAAATTTTTTTACATTAAAGAAATTACACTAGAATAAATCATTTTTTAAATCAAAATTTCCCAATATTTTCACGTTAATATGGCTTCTTAATAATTATGGAGGGTAGAGGAAAGGAGAACCGTCTTGTATGGGGGGAGAGTTGAAAGCTTCAAGTATCTGCCAGAGTAGCGCTGGCGTACAAAAAAATCTATTATGATCATAGCTATTGTAGACGGAGTGAAGTGTGCTGAGTTTGAATATTTAAAAATTTTCATGACTAGAGTAGTTAGTAAAATACCCGTATACAAAACTTCAACTATTTACCTTGTTTATTTCTCTATCTTCTTCTAATCACTTTTGGCGCTTTCTTTAAAAAGTATCCCGCCACCCTTATTGGACGCGCTGTTACGGACACTTTTTCAAACACAGAGATGGTTCTCCTTACCTCTACCCTCCATATTAATAATAAATAAGCAATGTTAGTTTCAAACAAATCAGTTTATTTGTCTATAAATAACTCTTCTCTCGGTGAGAAAAGTGGAGTGGAAATTAAATAAACCAAAAACTCATTTATTGAAGTTGAGCTCTGGATTGCAAGAAAATTGAAATACTTTTTGTATACGTCCATGTTCACGAAAGTATACTTTTCTTGTGGTGATTTAATTAGTAAATGAATATCGACAAGGAGAGAAGAAGGGGTGAATTTAACCACTTAATCTTTACCTACTACACTGTTTACTGAAAAAGTTTAGGTTATATCACTCGACTAATTGGATAAGGGCTGTGCACTTTTTTTCTTTCGGAGATTTCCTTAATTCTTTCATCACGAAAAGGTAGTGAAGAGGACGTGAAAGTTTCATGCGTCAGCGGATTTTCGTGACCAAAAACTTTATTTCTTAATTATTTAAGGGATAAAAGTTAGTTACATTTTGTCATTAATTTGTTCTTGGAAAATTGAAGACCATAAGTCTCACACAAACACGACATTTCAGGTCCAAGAAAAGTTATTTGCTCTATTTTATCAAACTTAATTAATATAACACGGTGTATGTAGGTACAGTTTCTCATGTCTCACCCTGTATAAACAGTAGCTGCTATGAACAACTAATTTATTCAACCGCATTTTTCAGGCCTTTTCAGGTTTTTTTCTTTTCAAGTAGACGGTAATTTGTTTGCCGTTTCAAAATTATTTGAATTGTAAATGTGTATGAAATCTATTTGCGAATTTACTTTGCCTCGGTATAAGAGACTCGCGAAAGTTCCATGGAACAGCTTCTTGACGTACAATATAAATTTTAGAATCTACGAGTTTCAATCCAGACTAAGCTATTCTGAGATGAATGTATTGCATCAGACATTTTAATATTTTAGAGAACTGGACTATTATTTCACTATAAGCAAGGAAGAACGGTCACGAGTATATACGTTAAATACAATTTAAAGAGTTTAGACATTCCAGATTGAAAGTTTAATGTATAAGAACGGATTTAGTGTTCTATGTATTTCATTTATACTCGAATAAGTCCAGCATATGCTGTAGATGTAATATATATATATATATATAATTTAATTAGTGTTAAAATGATATTTGATGTCAGCTGTCATTTAAAATATTTGCTGTTGCTGACAAACTGAACCAGCTAAATGCGCTCATGAACGGGTTATAATTCACTCCTTTATTTCAGTTATTTGAAGTGAATTCTTGTGTTAAGAAGCCCATTAGTTCTTCCTGTACTTGTATAAACACTAGTAACGATGTGCAGGTACCTTAATGATGCTTTTTTCTAGTGTAAAGAAAACGTTTCCGAGTAAAATTGCCTTGAGATCGAGAGAAAATTTCTATTCCACGCGTTTTTCTGTATCGCTCGTCTGATTGCCGTATAACCCACTAAATAAAGTCCATTTGTCCACCTTGTTCACGAAGGCAAAGGGACCTTTCAACGGCTTATTGCCTCTTTGGTACATTTTCAATAAAAGGTTTTTCTGTTTCTGTTAATTAAACAAGTCCGGTCAATTCCGTCATACGGTATAGGCTTTTGGGAATTTAATTAGCCAAAAATATTTGGTTTTGAATAAAAAAAAGTTAAGAACAATTGTGAATAAAATAATCGATCATAATATATAGGGTTGTCCAAAAAAACCGGAATTTAATTTTTTATTGATATTTTTTTTATTTATAGGTCGATTTTATTGATGTCGGTTTTGTTTAAAAGATAAATTGATCAAGACACACTACTAATCTAATATTTCGCGTTTTGTTTAAAAAAAAATGGCGGACACATCCAAACTTTACCAAACTTTAAAACTGACTGGAAATTTTTTGTTTCCCACTGTATATGTTTGCGAATTATTTTACGAAAGTTCAGACATTTGTGAATGTAACGAGAGGTCAAACATAGAAATCGGTCAAAAATTGTCTGATGTATGGCTCGAAAAAAAACAAAATAACATCATTGCGTTCTTTTGTGTCGTCTTTGTCCACCAGACCAAATACGCATATGTTATTATGAGTTCAACCACTTCACTGTATATCCAGTGTATCATTCGCGGACCCCCATGTTTTCCCACAAGTTTGTCTTGCCATCATCAATGTGCTTTCCGATCTTGTTGCTACTTGTTCCATTTGTTTGGTCCATGTTAATCTCGAGTCAATAATCACCCCGAGATATTTAATATCCATAACCATTGGAATCTCCGTACCTTGAAGGAATAGTGGTCCCAATCCCACCAGATCCCTTCTTTTCGTATAGGGTACTATGTTTGATTTGGTGGGACTTATAGTTAAACTTATAGTTAAAATATGTAGGTATGTGCTCAATTAACCTACATAAATTATTTAATACAAAAGTTGTAGAATATGCCCACCATTCATATCAATACATGTATGCAAGCGTAGTTGAAGATTTATAAAAGAGTCTCTCAACATTTGTGGTTGATTATTTTCTATTACGTTTCTTATGTTTTCTTATGTTTACGATGTCATGACTAGATCAGAAGTTATGCTCTGACAAAAATGTACGGAATTACTGTAGTCAACGAATCTGCTCCTTAAGAACATCTTGAATTGCTATAAAACCATATATTTTTGAAAAGTAGAAGCTTCAGCCTATCCGACAGTACAAAAACATACAGGGTGTTCCATTTGAAATGTCTAAGTTATTGATCTCCGAAAAACCCAAGTTTTTTCCTGGAGTCTAGGGGAAAAATACAAAATTGGCAACAGCGTGGAAAAAAATGTCTAAATTCCTGAAGCCGTTCAGTCAAAACCGCCTCTCGATATCTTAATCGGTTTCCAAGTTATGGGCTCATAAAATGTGTCGGAATTCAAATGATCACCATGTGTATTTATTTCCCTTTACTTTAAGTTTATTTCATAAAAAAGTTCAACACACAAATCAGCTCTCCCATTTATAAACATCTTGTATCGCGTTCAATTAACGCCGATCTCTAATTAATCCCTTCCGACGGAATTTTAATAAAAATTGTACTTTTAATTCATTGGTATTAGAGTGAAAAATCTGTCTGGGATTATTTCTCCCCTAGTACTTTTCGAATGCCCTTGTCAGCCGAATGAAAATTTATTTCTGAACAAACTGGAGAAGAGCATCTTATTGAAACCCATCTTTGAATTCCAAATACATCGAACTAATGGATCCCAATTAGTGATTTTTCTCTCCCCAAGCCTGGACTTATCGTTTTTCACAACCTTATAATTTTGCATGGAAACACAGAAATTGATACACTTTTTATTTTTGAAATTACACTCAGGTAAAGTCAATAGTCAAACCAATTTGGCTTGACCGATTTCGATGCCTCAGTAGCTCTAATGATAAAGTCGTAGTATTTTAGAAAGTCAACTTCTTAGAAAAAATTTTGTTCCCCCATTTATTTTAATTCTCCAACTAATTATAAAGTCCAAACCACGTTTTTCGTTTGTGAAATTGTTTTGAAAAGGCCGCTGCTGAACTTTTTTTTCTTTGTAGCTGTTTATCAAACATTCATCACAGACATAAGTGTTATGAAGAGCTGTACCCCACATGTGATACTTATTTTTGATGTGCCTTCTCCATTATATATCACTCCTTTGTCTTATGTGAACCCTCATTTTTCCCCTTTTTGGATCATTGTCGCTTACAATGGTTATGGTAAATGCTTCGGGATTCATAATGGCTTCAGCTATTACTCCAATTAAAGCTGGATGACATTCATATTACTATGAAAGTTTGAATCAACGCAGAAATTGGAAGTTGTTTATTAAAATATAAAAGTCTTACGTCAATTTGAAGTCTCTCTAGTTCTACAATTGTGGAAAGTAAATTATATATATTTTTTCTAAGCAATAATGTCTGAAGTAATAGAGGTAGACAATAGACAGAAACATGAAAACAATTTGCTAGCAGCCGTTATAAGCGTAGTGAATTTCAGAAAAGCACAATGGAGATTACATTATTGCCCAGTTTTACCTTCACAACGAAACAAATTCTACTTTCCGTAATGTGACAGGGTTTTTATTTTTCTTGCTTTCATGCAATTTGTCAACTTTCATATATCAAGTACATAAGTACCTACATAAATGTCGTATTGAAATAAAAGTTGGGTTTCGTATCGTGCTTTTCGGACATTTACACCCTACAAGTTATAAAAATTTCGTTAATATTATTTCATGTGGAAGAAAGTAATATACAGGGTGCCCCCATGCGTTCGTATCAAAATCTTGGTGTGAAGGTTTGAAGTTTGGAATTTGATCGCGATTAAGAACCCTTATTAATTTGTAGTATACTTAAGAGGATTGAAAGAAAAACGAGCTCAAATCTAATCTATTTCTATAAATAATATGCTACAACTATTATTATACGTTATTAGTCAACACAAAACAAAACCCGAGGATCCAAAAAACGATACCAACTTTCTCAAAGTATACCAATTATCCTAAGAGGCCGTCCTAAAAAACTTCACTCCACTTTTCCTTTTTTTGTCCTAGTAATTGCATTAGCTCTCATCCATAACAGATTCTCCTCAAAATAATAGGCCAACTCCAAAACAAACGACACCTGTCCAATTTTCGTAATTTATATTGTGACAGTAACCGGGATTTCTCATCTTCTCGACAATAAATCTTGCCAACTTCATCATTTCTCATTACGTTTTCATCAATAATCATTTCGAATGATAGAATCGTCTCAGAGTATTATGGCGGGCCATTAGAGAAGGGTACTCGACCCCTGTTTCGTTTGCTTTTGATTTTATCAGAACTATTGTCAGAGGGTCTTTTTGCAAAAACAAAAACGGTTTGGTAATAAAAATAGCTATCGCGTTGATGGAAAAACTTTACACAGTGGTAATTACGAATTAGTATTCTCTCTATGAAAAAGATAATATACAGAACGCCAATAAAGTAACGCGTAAATTCATTGTTAGCTAAATATACAATAAAATGAGAAATTCCCCAAAACAGGTCGATTTTTGATTTTAATTAACTATTTTTCCAAATTATAATCTAATACTAAGCGTGAAATATCCATTTTTTTAAATGGGACCCCTTTTTTTCAATTTCCAGATTTATAACACGCTGTTTATTTATGGACGCACTGTATAACTTAAGATTGTGTACGTCTCTGAATTTTGTAGAATAAAATAAGCTATTGCAATAGCAATTATTATCTGCTGTTCTTTCACCCCTCTTAGTTTAATCTGTTTAGATTGCGGATCCCATAATAAACGGGTTTATGTATATACCGCGTTTTGCAGCATCTCCCAAAAAAACAATATTTTTCTATATTATACTAATCTTTAGGTAACAAGTGCACTGAACAATTTTTTTCGAGATATCTCTTATTTATAGCCGATTATCCTCAACATAAATTGGGGCTAAATAGCAGAAAGTTTACGCTGTATAACCGGGAATTAAAATTAAAACCATTATACACTCCCCCAAAAATATCTTCCTGCTTTTTTTTTCCAAAGTTGTATTACTGTTGTAATGTATTTTTTCCCGCGACAAAGGCAGATTATAAATACAAGAAGTAGATCAATCATACACTTAACTGCAGTTAGATGAGCAGTGAAACAATGGGGAGTCGTCATTGCGGTCATTAATCACTTACGTGGAATTTTATTTAACATTAAAATGACAAATTCGGTCCTGAAATTTCATTGAACTTCTCAAAAGCATTCCTCAAGATTGTCTGTATACTTGGAAGCTGGTTAATAAATAGTAAATTTGCAATAATAGGACCCATCAAACAAGTGAACCTTTTGTATCAACCTCCATTTGAGCTGGTGTTCTCTATCTAGCCAGCTTTTCCGTCTTATACAATCTTTTGTACTTCCACAAAACGGTTCCAGACCTATGAAGTCTCCTTTAGAACCTTCTTAAGCTCACTGGTCCGCCATTTTTTAACCTGCAATCCCCATACCTATTAGAGACACTTTGTTGTCTCTTGCCAGATTCTTTACAGCTTTTCACCACTCTGGCTGTCAGTGAATATTTTAATTTCTTGTCTCTGCTTGGAATACATCGACCCAGGCTGAAAAACATTCTCTTTCTAGGTCCTTTCATACCAACCCCAGTAGAACACCATAATTCTCAGCAGGTGACGAGTTGTCGTGAGTTTACTTGATAAAAGCGAAGTTAAAAAAATTAATAAAATCTGTAAACATAGTATAAAGAAAGTATTTGATAAATAGATATAAAGCGTTGGTATGCTATCCTTAAGTAAAATTTATGAACTTCTATAAGGTAATGTTATCAACACCATGTTAGAAGGGCTGTAACCCCACTTCAAAGGGGCTGCAACCTCGCAAGACTGCAGTCTAACCGCATACGCCCGAAATTGCTTGAAATGTTATGCAAATAAGAAGGAGGTGAAAGAAAAACGTCTAGAGTTTCAGATAAAAGCGTCGTATAATCCCTACTTTAGATTCCCTGCCGGTTGCTTTTTCTGAAAATGTACAAATTTACCTAGAAAATATACTAGTCGGACAAAATCCGCAGTCTAGTTAATTTTTTTTAACTGAATTATCTCTTAACGCTTGAGTTGGCGAACAGTCTTTTCGCCAGAATAGCAAAAGCAGATTATGAGCTTTATATATGTGGCTCTGTGACAGACTCCAAGTTATTGTTGCTTTTGATGTTTTCACCAACGAACCATATTACTGAAATACGTCAATATGAGCCTTAATTTTCATACATTGAAGATAAAAGAAAAGAAAAGTCTGTTAAATTGGTAAATATGTGGTATATGAAATGGCGTGCAAATTAGTTAAGTATTTATCTATTAAGAGTGAAAAGTGAGGAACACCTAGCAATACATTTAACATTTTTTCTACAATCACTTGAATATACACATAGATTCAAAAGTTTTGCATCACCTTCTTCGGATGCGAAGGAATTTTTTTGCGCTGCCATTTTTTTGTTGGCTTGTTTATCAATGTTTACCATTTCAATACGTTCCATATTTTTTGCAATATACAGATGTTTACAGTTTTTTTTGTAAGATAACATTTTTAGTGCGATCATTTTAACATTCAAGGCATTTGATTTTTACGATTTCAAGTGCAAACATGAATCGTCAAGTCATAAGTGAGATTGACCGTGCAAGAATAGTGGCTTTAGTTGAAGAAGGTCATTCTCAAAGGTTCGTGGCAAACAGAGTTGGCGTTTGGCAAAGTAATGTGTCTCGTGTATGGAACCGGTATCTCCAGACCAATTCTCTTCGTGATATACCTAGAAGCGGTAGAAGGCGTGTTACTAATCAGCGGCAGAACCGCTATATCCACTTAACTATCCGAAGAAACCCAACCATGGCAATACCAGCACTTCAAAGAGATATGAGACATGCGTTGGGAGTTCAAGTATCGATCTCGACATTACGAAGACGAATACTTGCGACAGGTTTGAGGTGTCGCCGACCAATAAGAGTGCCCAGATTACAACCTGAGCACAGAGTTTGCCGACTACAGTGGGCTCAAGAACACGCGGCCTTGCCTGAAGAATTTTGGAATTCGGTGTTTTTTTCCGACGAGACAAGGATTTGTTTGGTACAAGATAGCCATCGAATACGTGTGTGGCGGGATCCAACGAGAGTTGCTCAGCTTGCTCATGCTCGTCCCGTGCCGCTCTTCAGAGGAGAAAGTGCTATGTTTTGGGCTGGTATCATGTTAAATGATCGCACAGAATTAATTCATGTGGAGGGAACGATGACTGGTGATAGGTATCTCAGAGAGATTCTACATCCTCACGTGAGACTATGGCGCGCAGCTGTTGGCAAATCCTTCGTTTTTATGGACGATAACGCCCGACCTCATCGGACCAGAGCTGTAAATGAGTATCTTGAAACTGAAGGGATCAATCGTTTGAACTGGCCTGCTCTATCTCCTGATATGAATCCCATAGAACATGCTTGGGACATGCTTGCCAGGGAAGTGGCAGCACGCAGATATCCACCCAGGAGTTTACAAGAGCTTGTTCATGCGGCCCAAGAAGAATGGCGAAATATTCCTCAACAGAATATCAATAATTTGGTAAACAGCATGGGCAGGCGACTTCAAGCTTGCATAAATTCTAGAGATGGAAATACTCTTTATTAAAAGTTCTCATGCAAGTTCTCACTTAACCTTTTCTTTAAAAAGAATCAATTTGTATTTAATTTATTTAATTTCTAAGAATACTTTTTATGTTTAAAGCAAGTTTATTATTGGATAATAAAAATTTTTCACAAATATACACGTTTTTTTTATTGAAACTAATTATTTGATAAATCTCTGATCCATTTATAATGAACACATTTTTTTTTCGGAGATTTAGGGTGATGCAAAACTTTTGAATCTATGTGTATTATATAACTAATAAAATTGATAAATTCATACTTCTTATTTCAAGTACCTACCTGTCAAATACTTTATAAAATTTCAAACGTATAATTATTAATGTCAATACTGTCAATGTACTTCTTCTTATTCTGCAATTAAAAAGGCCTTAGCTAGCAGGGCCATCCAGCCAGTATATGCAAAATATTCAGAACGTGGCACAACAATTAGACATCGCAATCACACTAATTAATTATTTAACGCATGAAGAACTTAAACAAAACAGGGATTTATTAGGTTGTAAAAGATTTTCAGAAGACAAAAACACTCCTTAGCCAGGTTGCTCTATGATGTCACTGTCACTGCCGCTGTCACTGTCAATACAGTTATGTTTGTAGTATCGGTTGTTATAGGCAACGAGCGTTTTGCAATTTTTTACGCTCGGCGAGCGTAAAGTAACTCCTCAAGAAACGTCAAATTTTCGTTGTAAATGGCAAGCGAAAGAGCCTACTTTTCAATGTGATTGTAGAAAAAATCCATTTTAATAATGTCACCTCACGCAAATGCGGAATTTCCATTTTGATTGAGTTGTAAATAAAATATTCGGCAAGTAGGAATTTTGCTAAAGTGCGAGCTATATAGAAAAATGGTTGTAATTTGATACGTCAGCGATATCGGAGTACACTTTTATTAGAGTTGATTATTTTTCAGTCGCCCCTACACCTTCATCCCTTTGTCATTTGTTTTTTACCCTCGATCGGTTGGAGTAAATAGAAGCAATTTTGCGCGTTAGAGGTTTTTCATCTTGTCAATAGGACAGACTTTTATAGTCATCCGGGGAAGAGTCCTCTCTCTTGTGTTTGAGATTTTTTAAAATCTATTCTCGATTGAAATGGACCTTTCAACAAAAGAGGGGCTTTAGCCATTGGAAAATTCTGAAGTGTATTCCATTTTTTTGTCTTGTTATGGAGTAAGTATATTTATTTTAACGTTTTTAACACAATACCTACTATTCGTTTGGAGATTACACGTTTCCAATTTTTCAATAACCTGTATATTTTCATATATAATACCACGAGAGTGAAAATTTTGTCGGCAAAATTTTTCGATTGTCATGAAAGTTTGTTGCTTGGCAATTTTGCGAATGACATTTTTAACAAAACCACGAGCCGTCAGGCGAGTGGTTTTGGATTAAATGTCATGAGCAAAATTACCTAAAAGCAACAAGCTTGAATACGACAAGAGAAAAATTTTACCTTACAAAATTTTTTATTGAGTGGTATTCGACATGACTATTTCACGAGAGAAAAACTAAAAAATCATATGTTTAAACGTTTTATTTATTGCAAACTTCAATTATACAAAGCCAAAAAAATAATAACATTATGAAACAAAAATTACTTATTTATGTAAAAAGTACAATTATTATAATTGTACGTTGTAGCATTATTTTGGGGATTGTTTTGCATCATAACCAGTGATGAATTTAAGTTAAAAACTGAGGGTTCCCTTTCTTTATTTTTATTTTCTCGAAGGTTCTCTATAAGTTGGAAATGGTGTTCTTCATTTAATTGTAAACATGGTTTCAAAGAATGGGCAGAAGAATGTCCTGTAAGCTTAATTACTTCTTGTTCACCAACTCCTTCTTTTGCTCATGCAGATATTGCAGAAGCTCTATGTGAATGATTGGTTATTTTCATACCAATTGATTCTGCCGATATTTTCGCCTACTTTGAAATTGTATTAATTCCCAATGGTGAATTTTTGTACCATATTCCTTTCTCCCAATTTGGATGTACTGTTAAAAATAATCTTGTTGTTGTTAGATAAGGATTGGATTCTCTTTTTTCAATAATTTTTAAAAATAAACGAACGGGACACACATGGTTGTTAGCATTACTTCTTACCAGCCACTTACTGCCAGATAAATCTTTTGATCCTCCTTGTGTCGTTTTGGAAGAGATTGGATTATATTCTACCCTGCCAGTAAAATTACCTTTATTATCATATTCTTTTTTTAAGTATTTAATATCACAATTAGCAGCTTCATTTCCACGCCATGCTAATTCGAACGAACATAAATGAAAAAACTTTTTTTGTAACCCATCAGGATTATCTTCAGAATAGCTTTCTACCATTTCCATTAATTCTTCTTTGGTGAACGCGTTAGAACTTCTTTTTCTGGTTTCAGGTTCAGCCTGAAGCTTTTTACCTTTTGTATCCCTGGCCAATCTAGCAAATTTATAGGTAATATCTTTAAGTGGATCAATTTTGATGTTAAATTCTAGAAAATATTTTTCCTGAACCATTTGAGCAGTCGTATTCCAAAGTGTTTTCACACTAGCTTCAGTATAATCAGTTCCATCTCTTTTTTTCATGTTAAAACCATAATCTTCAAGAATTTTTGCTATAACTTGTTCAGAAGTATCCTTTTCTAACGTATACTTACGTGCGTCCAGAAACATTCTAAACTGTTCCCACGCAGACTTTTTTGTCTTCATTGTATTTCGCGGTATACTTTGCTTACTTGTACTCTCTATTTCATCAATTGAATTATTTCCAAATCTTGTATTATTCATGTTAATAATACTTATTTAAATTTTTGAAACAGTTTTAATAATTTTTAGACAGTTAAATAAATAAACAACTTAGTTTCCTTAGAAACCACTAACAAAGATTTTATATTGAATTTTATCACAGAGTGATACAATATTATACACATAGATTTGATATATTAAACGTCAAAAAATTGCCGCGACAAGACAAAACCTTCAAATTTTGTCAGTTATCAATTTACTCTAGTGAAATAGTCAGTTCAATTCAATCTTACTAGTGATTTCCCTCACCGATTTTATCATACTTATTTTTATTGCTTCTTTAATGCATTTCATTAAAAACTCTGTCAGAAAACAAAAGTACCGACATTTTTAACAACCTAAACAAAACAACATCTCGTTTCTTTTATTACAGCAATATATAAAAACATTTTTTCTGGCACATTTTCATTTATTACAACAGATATCAACGTTAAAATTCACATTCGTTGGATTTTAAAAATTATCTCCTATAAATCATAGGTGGAAGGGCGAAAGAATGTTTTATTTTCCTCTTGTATGTTATACAAATTTTACAAGCCCCCTTTTTTGTTTTTCACGTTACAATTTTACATTTAAAATTGCTAAGAATAATTTAAATCGCGAAATATTTCCATACTTACTCCTTTGTTCTAAATTTACAACAACAAAAACATTTTGGTGACGTGAAGAACGGTAAAAATTTGTGAAATGTGTTTTTTTTGGTCGGAAAATCGACTGGCCTATTAAGTTTTTTGATAGAATCATTTTCTCGCCCCCAAATAGACTAATGATATTTTCGAAAAAACGCTCTACGGGGAAAAAAATTTAGAACTCACCTTATTACACGACTAGACGCTTACCTGTAACAAATAAATCGTGTTAATATTACGAGCACATTATTAAAAAAATCAAAATACAGTAATTTTCACTGCCTATAAAACTGCCAGTTGAATATTTCCAAATCTCACTCAGTCTAAAACTAACCAAACTCTATACGGGTATCGTTTTCAAGAGAAAACAGCCATAAATTTACATTAAAAAATGGACCTATAAAAATGACAAATCCAAATACCATCCTCACGGATTTACACCAGCGCTTTCAAAAAAATATATAGGTGATTTTTTATAGAAGAATTTAAATGGTCTATCAGTGACGTAGGTGTTAAGTTTAATTTACATAAAAGCGCAAATACTGTGACATTTTTATCCCATTACGAAATTCAAACGAGAGTAGTAGTTTGACTTTTTAGGACTCTCAAAATTCAATTATAGAGGAAAGTCACCAAATATGGAATACCATTTTGTTTTATATGTAGTTATTAACAGCCTTTAATCAAATATATAAGTTATCAAATTAAAATCTAACACAAAAAACAGAATCACAAATGAGTAACCAAATATGGAATAAGTATCCATATATGGAACATAAGCATAAATCAACATAAAAATAACAAAAATGGACATTAATATCTTTTGAGATCAATTGAATAAATATAATATATTGTGTTAAATGAAAAAAGTTACATAATTACTTGCAAAAGTCACAGATCCAAGTATCAAACTCTGGACCAGCACAATCATAATGTGCCCAGAGCCCACACATCAAGCATTTAATTTAATATTCCATAATTAGACACCGACGACTGTCCATATTTGGATTTTTATACTAGTTCAAACTCACAATATTCTAATGACAAAAGATCACAAAATGGTGAAATAAACATAATACCGATATACTAAATAGTATAACACTTACGTAAACAAACATAACAGCTGGTAATACTCGTTTATTACTTAACTTTAAAATTTTCTGCACGACAACAAAACAAAACACGCCTACCACACGTGAAGCATTCTCGCAACTGACTCGATGGTGTGAGTGCGATAGTTAGTAGACCGAATGAAACAGAAGATGGTCGAGTGTTGCGTTTCATACTTATAGTCTTAGAGAAATGAAGGCATTCCATATTAGGATACTATTCCATATTTGGTGACTTTCCTCTACTCGTAGTAGGTAGTGACTCAGATAGTCTTGTTCTTGCTAGGTCTTGGTCTTGCTCAAATCCTCCGGTCTTGGTCTTGGTCTTGCTAGTCTAAGGATGTTCTTGATCATCACTAGTAGTGAGGGAATATATTGTTGATAACTTGAAATAATTGGTTGATAATGGTGAATTTTTCAGCTGCGTATCAAGGATATTTTTTGTGGAATGTAGGATAAACTTTTTCCCAACAGTAATATTATTCCTTCTCCAGAAGTATATTTCCTAAGCCACTGCAAGGCTACCAATTTTTCCGTTTGCGCCAAAGTGTTGCCAGAATTTTTATTTATTCCATGTTTGATATTCCTACAGGAATTCAACGGAACATTCCCGGCATACCGCAGAACAATTCAACGGCATTTTGTGGTTGGGTTAAAGAGGATATTATTGTTGCATAATCGTGTTGAATTGGACACATTTACTAGCCGATTAAATTGATATTCCAGGGAGAAAGGAATTTAGTTGATATAACTGTGGTATCTGCCACAAGTTGTTCGATTGTACACGGAATTAGTTAGAGAGGGTGCAACTTTGCAAATATATCAAATATACGAGAGAAATAAAACTGAAAGCGTCAATTATATGGAAGAATAACTTAACTTACTATTTTTATACTAAGTCCGTATCTGTAAAAAGGGACAATAGACCTTTTACGGCAGTAAAATGCAAAACTTGTTAGAATCTTCTTTAACATCCCCAAACAAATTGGTACCCACTTACCGCCTTTCGTGGGTCTGGCCCTTTACACTGGGAAAAGCTCAGGTGTTCTTACAGGATGTCATGAAATTTTAATCTAACAGCTTGATTGCAAATGCAAACGCGTAATCCGCACTCCAAAATTGTCCATAAATTCACGCTCCGTTGCCAAATTTATGTCCAGTCTTGTATAGTGCTCACCGAATAGCTAATCTGCACAGTATGACCGGTTATATAATACCTACTAATCGGTAATCGCTGTATAGATTATGTTTTATTTGTGACAAACTGACGAGGAACAATTAGTCGATATTACTCCATTGTCTTCTATCCGTTGGTTATTATTTCGGATAACGTTTAAATTTAAAACGAGACGTAATATGCTTTCAAAAATTACCACAATTAGTATCATTGATGTGTATTAAACAGCGTAATAATTTTATAACATCGGTGTAACAGTCATTAAATAACTTTATCTATGAGAGTGTCTATTTGTGGATAACGTTTTTGGTAATAACATTAACTTAAATGAGAAAGAGTCATTTTATTACACAAAAGGAACTGCAGAGAGCTATAAAAATCTACAGACGCGAGATATGGTTGTCTTCTATGGGTTTCCGAATAAACCCTACAAAATACAAATAAAACAGAACACAGAGTCAGATTCTGCAAATGCAATACGCATATATACAGATGGCTCAAAAATGGAAGAAGACTCAGGATGTGGAGCTTACTCCAGAGCACTAAACCTAAGGATTAAGTGGGGAATGGGAAACAATACCAGCGTGGTTCAAACAGAACTGGCTGGTATCTCAATTTCCACAAAAGAGCTAACCAGAAGAGGAATTTCTGGCAAAAACATAACAATCTGCACTGATAGTAGACAAGCCCTATTAGCCTTGAACAGACAACGTGTTATATAAAGTTTATTGGATGAAAAAAGTATTAACTTGCAAGTCATAACCAAGAAAAAGCTAAAACTTCTAAGTAGAAGCCAATACTTATTTTTATTTGGATAAAAACTAGAACTCTCTCGAAAGTAAATACCTACTTACTTATATTTACAAGTGTTTACTTTTTTCGTTGCGTGAACAAACATTCATACTAAACAAGTCGTGACAGGATTGTGTGCAACCGCAAGTAAGCATTTGGTTTCAAGTTCAAGCGTTGTATAGGTAGGTCTATTCGTCGCAATCATGTCTTCGAGTGAGGAAGAATTGCCGGTAAAAATTGGTGGTTACAGACTTATGTTTGTCAAATTGCTAAAAAAGTATAAGGTTCTTTTGAATAAATCAATGATTCCTACTATTGTTCAAGCTAAAGAAAAGGCATGGAAAGATCTCAAAGACGAATTTATCAGCAAATTTATGCTAGGAAATCGTTTTCTGTTAATGAAATCATCGCCAAATTCTGGTGGTTTTTTAATTTGAACATGAGTGCAATCTACAGCACCAATGACTGTAGGAAGTTGGAATCGATTCGACCATTTAATTCTTGCTTCGTCCATGGCATCTAGATTAGTTGGAAATTTTATGGTGGGCCTTTTCTAATATACAATCAGCTACTTCACTTATGGTTTTGCATACTGTAGTATGATGAACGCCAAAATCTTCACCAATACCTGTTTGAAATCCAGTATCACTAACATATCGTAGGAATATCTCTATCTTTTGCCGACATGCAAGTGCACCTCCTCTGGATTCATCTTTCTCTGGTGAAAAATAATCCGAAATATAGTCTACACTTTCACTTTCAAAACGCAACAAGAGCTTAGATTTGCTTGGGCTGATGCTTCTTCTCTTTCCTATAGTTCTTCCTGTTACGAATATTTATGAAGTCCACCATGTTTAACAATATACTAGCAACTACGACCTACGGCCTAACGACTTCGACAATTGCGGAACTAGTCAAACGTTACACCCATGCTCAATCCCTTAAGAGATGGGATGGAATCAAAGGATGCAGTTATGTTAGGATCACCCTGGGCGACCCTGGGAAGCTGGCGCCGAAGAAATATTTGGCGATGACCAGGAAAAACCTACGTTTAACAGTAGGATTTCTGACTGGCCACTGTCAACTAAGGAAACACCTCCATACTATGGGGCTAGTGGTCATACATCTATGCAGGATGTGTGAACATGAGGATGAAACTATCAGGCATGTTTTATGCGAGTGTCCGTATAGTTATCGTCAATAGGAGAGTGTGTGTTCGGTGAGTATTGTCCTACACCTGCCGATATAAAGGAGATCTCTCCTGGCGATGTACAATGGGTCACATGTGGCCTAAGTACTGTGAGCCTACACTCACCCTCCCTACTCTACAGATACAGATACAGGGGTTTATGAATATGCATGCATCGATGATCTCATGATTATGTCGCTATTGCCTATTGCTTACCGACACCTACATTGAAGAAAATTAAAAAGTTTTCCCGAAACATTTGCCTATTAACCCAACATCTGTAGTTCGTAAATTAGATTTATTTGTCGGATACACACGAATCCTCAGGTAGATTTAATAAACTCTTGAGTACGATTTATTTGGAAAGAAACAAAAAAAGTTACCCGTATTTACTTTCGCCGCAACCTAAATCAAGCCTTTAAATCTGCAGACGACACCACTATGCGCCGTTAAAAGACCGAGAATGAGTGCCGTCTTTTACTCTCTTTTTCTCTTTAGATGATGTCGCAAGTCCTCTAGCGAAAAATGTATATGTACTCCGTATTGCATAGGCGTATTTTCAAGAAGGGTAATTACTGATACATATTTGTTTTTGTTAAAGCTGTTTATTTCACATCGAGTGATGGGTAGACATAGTAGATACTCCCAGTTACTCCCAGTACTTTAGCTTTTCTCTCCGTGTAGCAATTTTTAGCTTTAAGGTACTCTTACAAAGTAAATTATGTGCCTGATAGGATATTGCCTGAGGCTAGGTAATTAATTACGTGAGGAATGTTTGAGAATTAATATGAATATTAAAAGGTTGCTGGAAAAAATCTAAATTAATGTACGAATAAATTTTAAAAAATGAAACTTTCAGAAACTCATTAACATTTTTTTGTGCTGTCTTTGTAGTTGGTTTTTTGGCACCACCCTAGTAATTATCTTAAAATCTTAAAACTGTTTTCCGCTTGGGCCAGTTCAAGAGTCCGCCCTTGTCGCACAAGTCCTTTAAAGAAAATGCACCCCATATTGCAGCGGTGTTTAGCTTGAGTAGAGAAGTACAAAACACCCCTCGAGGTAGCTGGCAAGACAACAAATTGCCCGTCATTGAGAAACACCCATTTTCATCACAAGGCGTTAGGCACAATATAAATAGTTACATCAAATATGCAAAGTTTGCTGATGTCGCTGTAACTCCCTTGAGATTTGGCGAGAACTTCGCATAAATTATCTGCCACTGCGATATACAGTCTACGGTTTATAATCTCTTACATCAAAACTTTAAGCATTATATTTTATTTTTATAAAGTAGTTGGGATACTTCAAAAAAATAGGCAGTAGGGAAGCTGTTATTGAGCCGGAGAAAAAAAGGTATATATACTATGAAATCCAGGAAATTGTCTCTTTTACAGGATACAAAAAGAAAATTTATTGATAGCCTAATGATACTATTCAGTCAAATAATTCCTTGCATGGCATTTATAATGTTACCTTCCTCGATGTTTGAAGTTGCGCATTTTTATTATTATTATTAAACATTATCATCAGCCTTCCAACAAAATAAGATTCCAGCAACATTCAATGATATCTCGCAAGAAGTTTTAAGACGTGGAAATTCAAAGATATGTACATGTTTATCGATTTCCATTCAATATTCAGAGTGACTATAAAATTCAGATCAGGTCTTGTCTATTTTTCCAGCTGGCGAATTTATGCGTCGTTATCTAAATTCCTCTAAGCCAGTGCGTCTTTTAGAAGTACATTTACCAAACTCGAAAGTCCATAACGGTTAAATCTCTGGTCATTTCGGTTGGGCTGTTACCTCAATCCATCTCGCTAGAATATTATGTGGAGACTGGAAACATTTTTAAAAATAACAGGGCACGTCAGAATGCAGCTTACACTGAAAACATCCGATTTACTATTCTATTGTTATCAAAAGAATGGAAGAACTTAGAAACTATTTCTTTCCTATTTAACATGTGCCTCTTATATTGCATCTTCCTTGAAACCATTACAGATACGTATTTCATTTTTATACCAATTCATGAAGAAATAATCACCTGAGATGGTAGAAAATATTACCAGCCGAGATGTCACCCTAGAGCTCTGGAGTGCTTTAAGGGCAGCTTGACTGTCACTGTAGATCCTGATCTGCCTGTTGTTATAGGCTCTCATGTTATTTGCCCTTGCACATGCAAGTATTGCATAGACATCTGCTAAACAAATATTTAGTTTTTTCCAAGTATTTCAAAATTGACAAATGTTTTTCATGACATGTATTCCGTAAAAAAATGTGTACCACCTACACCTATGTAATTGAAGTAACCAAATGGCATTAATCGAAAGTTGATGGTTTACTGGAACCGAGCCATGAAATTTTGTTTATTTCCAAGGTATTAAAATTTCCCCAGTGATGAATGAACTCTTTTTTGAGTGTACATAGTCATTTTAAGTTATGGCCATAAATATAGTGAAGCCATAAATATTAATGTTCAACAACTTGTATCTTGACTGAATTCAGGGAATATAAGCTCCCCGAGAGAAGTTTTCGCGAAAAGAGAACAACGTAAATAATAAGGGTTTACTCGCGTTCCACAGGAAGCCCAGTTTCTCTTTTAATACCCAAATTCAAGGTGACATAATAACTTCGAAAAACAGTCAGTTGAAATTCAGTCATAAGCCTTTATATTCTGTCAATACAATTTCTAATTGTATATATTTAAATAAATACTAATGTGGTTATATTTTAAGTGGGTTTTCACAAATTGTGACGTTCAACAGTCGCCATAAAATTGATATTCTAATTATAATTAGACTTAATGAAGGCAAGCTAGTGCTGATATAAAATACAAGTGTCATTTAATAAGTGATTCTATTTAGGACACAACTTTCTATACCCTTACAGAAGCATCAATATAAAAAGTAGATAAAAACTTTCTCAATCCTTTCTTCTCTGATATCGATGCTGCGGCTATCATTTAAAATTTCCGTCACACCGCATATATCTGACCTCCGACTTTTCGAGCAAAACACCTCATTTGTGCCCGTCAATTTTTCCACGTCAACTACCATGTACGGCACACGCAGCATGGGACTAGGGGGACTAAATTACAAACTGTAATGTGATCTAGTGTACCGGCTGTGAAACATCGGTTACTCTATACGTGATGCGCCTATAAATACTTTATATATTATCCATATATGACCACTGTCACGTTTAGTAACTGCCCTGGGGGAAAACTGACATGGGAATTCACGCTCTTCGTCATAGGATTAAAATTAACTCGAAAAATTATTCAAAACGTTCTTTTACTTATCACAATTGAGGGGATAACGTCAGTTAGTAGTTTGACAGTTAGGTACTGATTATATATACAGTGTGTAAAAGCCAAATGGAATAAATTCATTATTTCGGTTACTGTACATATTTATAAAAAGTCCCGAAACACGTCAAATTTAAATTATAACTTGACATTCTTTAACGTGAAAATGCAACCCCTACCTTCAACCCCCTTAGAATGACAGGTACAACCCCCAATTTTTTAAATGGGAAGTATAGGCTTGTGATATATCATTTGAAAGGTCTCTTCATTCTCTATTCAAAAATGTTATTGTTTTTAAATTTAATGCAAAAATTAACATAAAAAAATTAATATCATGTTGTTACCGAAATTCGCTAAAATATACTCGGAACTTATTACAATATTACTTAAAACTTATTTCCCGTTTAGGTCTTGATAATGAGAAAGTGAACAAAAACCGTAGCAATGTGGTTTTTAGATGGTAACCATTAAAAAACTTTAAAGAATTTCCGTGGCAACGCTATTTTAACAAGCAGTAGTAAATTGTTTTATTTAAGTTGTCATTGTTGTAATTTAAGTATAAAGTTTGTTCAATTCAATTCTGAAAAATGGTTAGATTAACGGAAATGCATAAAATAACAGTTTTACAAATGATTGGTTACGGAGATAACATCCGAACACAACAGGAAGTAACTCGCCTATTTCATGAGAAATTTCCTAATTTACCGCCTATATCCCAAGGAACAATAAGTAAAATAGAAAAGCAGTTTCGCGAGTTTGGTCATGTAAGGCAGATAAAAAAAGCAGCTGCTAATGCACTGAGTGATGAACTCAAATTAGATGTGTTGCTTGAGTTTCAGGAAAACCCACATACATCGAGTAGACAGGCATCCACTACATTCAATGCTAGCCATACATCGATAGCAAACATATTAAAAGAAAATAAATTGCATCCGTATAAGATGATACCTACTCAGGAGCTCATGGAAGACGATTTTGATAGGAGAACTTTTTTTTGTGAGCAAATGATGGACATGTTGGATAACAATATTATCCAATTAGAAGACGTGATGTTTTCTGATGAGTGTACTTTTTTACTTAACGGTCATGCTAATCGGCAAAATTGCCGCTACTGGTCCACGGAAAATCCTCACTGGATGAGACAAGAACACACTCAATACCCTCAAAAGGTTAATGTTTGGGCAGGGATTGTAGGGAACAATATAATTGGTCCCTTTTTTATTGAGGGCAACTTGAATGGCAACAATTATTTGGCACTACTTAAAAATGATGTCATTCCAACGTTGGCAAATTTATATCCTGATCCAGGTAATCCTCAAGTTCCAGCGAATACGATATGGTTTCAGCAGGATGGAGCACCACCACATTACCAACTTAATGTCCGGCAGTACCTCGATACAATATTTCCCAATCGGTGGATAGGGAGGCGAGGATCGATTGAATGGCCAGCGCGATCACCTGATCTTACATTATTAGATTTCTTTTTATGGGGATATGTGAAGAGCCATGTGTACAAAACTAAACCTTCTGATTTAAATGACTTAAAAGAACGAATAACGCTTGCGATTAGGTCGATCACGCCTGATATGTTAAATAATGTTAGAAGACAGTTTTATTTGAGATTAGGATGTTGCCAAGACGTTCGCGGAGAACATTTTGAACATCTACTTCATTAACATTCATAGTTCTTTTTCGTGTTCTACATTTTATCACGTTTTGCATTACATTTTAGTTTTTGATTGTATTGTAGCGAATTTCGGTAACAACATGATATTAATTTTTTTTATGTTAATTTTTGCATTAAATTTAAAAACAATAACATTTTTGAATAGAGAATGAAGAGACCTTTCAAATGATATATCACAAGCCTATACTTCCCATTTAAAAAATTGGGGGTTGTACCTGTCATTCTAAGGGGGTTGAAGGTAGGGGTTGCATTTTCACGTTAAAGAATGTCAAGTTATAATTTAAATTTGACGTGTTTCGGGATTTTTTATAAATATGTACAGTAACCGAAATAATGAATTTATTCCATTTGGCTTTTACACACTGTATATAAATATATATATAAATGTTTGAGCATAACCAACAATTTAACAGTCACACCGAGAAAAGAATTATTTATAGACAAATAAACTGATTTGTTTGACCCCCCTTTGTTTAAAACTAACATTGCTTATTTATTATTAAGAAGCCATATTAACGTGAAAATATTGGGAAATTTATATAAAAAAATGATTTATTCGAGTGTAATTTCTTTAATGTAGAAAAATTTGTTCTCCTTTATGCACACCTTCATACAATTGTTCTTCGGAAACTATGAAAGTCTACGAAGCACAATATAATATTTTGTTATAAAATATAACGATGCTATTTGGGTAAAAATTGTTTTCATTACCCAGAAAAAAACCTAACATCTTCAATAATATTCCATCACTTTAAAACAACGAAATAAATATTCATAGGAAATCATTAAAAAGTTTTGACAGAAATATACATTTTTTAAATAAGCCTATAGATTATTAGCCTCAAATAAGATCTACTTAATACCGAAAAAATAAGTATTTCAGTATAATTGTACATTTATTGTAACGAGAAAAAAAACTTATTTGCTACAAATCACATATTTCTTCACCCGTAAGAAATCACATTAGCCTACAAATTATGTGGCAATTGAAACAAAGAATTCTCACCCCACCCTTCCCTATTATTCAGTAACGGTCACCACCTGTATACGTTTGGCGTCAGTCTGCATGTGAAATTAGATCAGTTTTTGCAATTTTACTAATTATTTTCTTTTTGTGAAGTATGTGGTTAAAGTGCTCTGGACAAAAATAAGTTTAATAATAGAATGAAAGAATTGTTAAACTCATGGCGATTACAAGAATTGTGAGATATCTTTAAAGGTAAGTAAATAAATGACAATTAAATTCAAGTAGGTAGAAGTAACAAGCAAGCGAAATTTACCTCAAACATACACATTTCTCAATTAAACGGATAAAAAGGATAGACAAGGCTATCTTGTGGATACCATTGTTGGTTATGTTTTAGATCATGTAGGTATGTTTAATGTTAACAATGTATGGTTTCTATTTTATAAATGTATGGTATCTACTTCAAAAATGTATAGTTTTCTTTTTAATAGATCAAAATATTCAGCAGCAAGTTTTTTATTCCTATCCTGCTTTCCTACTAAACAGTTCTATGCATAAATAGAGACCATTAATTTTTATTTTAAACATGTTTGTCATAAAAATACTGTAATTTTAATCCGTGTCCAAACTAACCATCGACCAATTCGATCGACTAGTCCACACATACAAAACGAAAGTCAACTTTGCTGTTCGCCATAGTCTGGAAACGACTAAGACAAATATTTGTGAAAAATATATTTTCCTAAGTAACCTAATTATTTAGAGAACCGTGTGGAAGTTACCCATACTGCTTAATACACCGTGAACTTTTAATATATTTCTAAATATTTAGAAACATTTCAAAAGCTCAGTGTATTGAATAGTGCAGGTAGGTAACTTCCATAAACAAAAAACAATACATATGGTTTTAAATGAAACTAACTGTTTTTAAATGACTCCACAATATATTTGTAAAAATCTGTAAATTGCAAGTAAATTGACAATTTACAGATTTTTACAAATATATTGTGGAGTCATTTAAAAACAGTTAGTTTCATTTAAAACCATATGATGAGTAGATTCCACGAAGTGAGGGTTTATACAGTTAACTCAAAAAACAATACCATAAATAATTGGGTTTTTTAGGGAAATATATTTTTTCACTATAAGGCAATATAATGTTTATGAAAATTATGGTTCGGTTATGATAAATATGTTGAATTTTAGTAAACATTAATAGGAACATTTGTTTCCAACAAAAAAATATAATTTGCTGGGAAGATACATTTTTCACGAATAAAAAACATATCGTTAACCCAGACAATATACCTTTTTTGGTAAAGAAATATATTTTACCGATACAATACATTTTTTTATGGTGAAGAAATGTCATTCTGCCATAAAGTAATTTTTTTATAATAAAACAATATAGTTAGCTTGCAAACATAAGTATTTGTTATTGGAAAACTACTTTATTCAATTTAAATGCTTTCAAAGATTAATAAAACTATTTTGTCATTTTACCTCAATGAATGTTGTTTGAGACAAATATTTTTACAAGAATAAATGTAATTTTCGACAGATAACTCATTTTATTGATGACAATGAAAATGTTTTTATTCATCAACAATATTACTTTCCGAACTTGAAACAAATCCTTTCTTACTTTCTTAACGACAAATTAAATATTAGTTAGACCATAATATGGAAAATTATATTTATTTGACATAATAATGATTGTCACAAATGAATCTTTTCCTCGGTGCATTGAAGGTTGTTGTATTACCTCTGCACTAGTGGTTGTTGGGGATTTAAAAAAGATGCTAGAGGAAATGGAAATGTCACACGTCTCACCCAACCGTAACACCATTTGTAAATATTATTCGGGGTGAAATACGACTTCTCTTTCACACCGTTAATCTCCTTCTAGTACAAAAACTTATTTTTCTTCTTCAACTTAAAAGTGAAACGGAAAATAAATCACAACAGAATGTGATACATCAAAGTGCCACACAAGGAATAAATTGAAAGTGAAATTTATTTAGGACAGCATCTTCGGAGTGATTCCTTGACTTTTGACACTATGGCAAGATAAATGATTGTGATGGAAAGTTGACAATGACTCCATCATATTTATAATGCATCGAGTATAATCGCATTTAGGGATTATAGGCCTGTCGCGCAAACCGATTATTAAATAAAATCAACAAAAAACGAATTCCACAACAGAAATATAACATATATTACTCAAGCAATTCCACAAATAACATTTGCATCAGTCTTACTCCAGAAATAATCTTCATAAATCATTGTAGCTAGCTTTGACATGCAACAGGAAGTTTTTATAATTTTGGCGGACGTCAGTGGTGCAGCCGCCAAATTTTGAAATTTGTGTAGTGTGTGTGTACTTGATTAAAAAAAACAGCTGAGTCTTAGGAAGATTTTCCCGTAGAACATTTTTTAAAAAACCACAAAAATATGACCCCAACCTTTTTCCATGATTTCAGTCTCGATAGGGATACTCTGTCAGATTTGTGCTGGCTCAAGATTCACAAAAATAATAAAAATGTTGATATGCAAGTAGTACCAATAAACCTGTTGCTCCTAGTTCCGGTAAGATATTACTGAATCATTTAATACTGTTGAAAAACATATTGGTCTAGCGATCGGCCTAAATACTCAACAAAATAAATAGAAATAAAATATTGTATCGTAAAAACTTCTCGCATTTCTCTCCAAAACTTTCGGACTCTAAGCGAAGGGCAGTCTGACTTCAGAAATAATCTTCATATATTATTGTAACTAACTTTGACATTGAAAGACAAATTTGATTTCTGTCCGGACCTCTTAAATTGATTCTCAAACTCAGAAACTTGGGGCAATTTGTTACATGATAATAGGCAACTGTGTATCAACTTCAGTTTCAATAGATACTCGAAACAATAAGCAAACAGCACCATTCGAACAACTGTAATATACAGAGTCAGATCAAAAAGTGGAAAATATGCATTTAATTCCAAACTATGTTTCTATCTCTTTGATGTTGTGTTCGTTGTAAATGTTTGACTATAACTTTGAAGTTAGTTAGTTCCAAATATTTATAACCCGAATATGAGAACTTGAAAGACGGATTATTATTAACTTCACTCAGAAGATTTTTATCTGTCTAGGAGTTTTTACGAATTTTGTTCAAAATAAACACATAAAACAAGTTTCCACATATCCACTACATTATAAATCAAGTATTTACCATTATTTCGAGGGTGAAAATCTTCTTGTTTACCGAGTAGGAGATCAATAGGTTTAGATTCAATCCCACAACATCACGAAATTTTCTTTAAGCGAAGCACAGGATATGTATAAAACTGAGAACTTGAAAAATACATCATCATAACAAATCAGCTTTTATCCACATTTGAATAGTACAAACAGCTGGATGAATGTAAAATTGATCGATTTAATGGAAGTGTTGTGAAAAGGAGTTTTGATCAAGAAAATAAAGACTGGTATTAACTCTGGGCATTTGTTTTCTGATGATTTGGACAAAAAATGGAATAACAATAATAGAGTATTATTAGAAAAAAGAATTGTCAGCTTTTGAGTAGTAGAGCTGAATGTTAATAATAATTGATACCAAATTTTTGTGGAATCTAATTCTTACAGTAAATATTATACAAAATAAAGTTATAAAATTGCTATTTATAAGCTATAGTTTGTATTTAGTGAATAAATGTAAACTTCCGTGTATAAATAATTAGGATATCTGAATTTAAATTATTTAGTATCACTGGTTATTAACAATCACATTCTCAAAAACTGTTGATTAGAGACTGTTTGCTCAAGAAAGCTTTTATGCAGCAAATTTAATTACCTATAAAAGCTAAGGAAGAGTTTGGGAGTGATGCGCACTCTAGAAGATTTTTTTTAAACCTATGTGTATAACAATTAAACAGATACTATTGTAGATGTATGTATTCTTGTGATTTCTTCACTTCAGTTCAAAGAGCAGATCTTTTCTCATTATTTCAAAGTAGTCGTACCAGCGAATGGATTACGAAATTGAATTCATCTGAGTATAGATCAGAGAGAAACATGTAATTTTATTCAGAAGAATTCACAACTAATTCAATCAGGTGAAAAGCTTGGAAGAATATACGCAAACAAGTAATAGAACAGTTGCAACGGCCAAGGGTCAAAGGACAAGGATAAATAACGCGATTACTCTTAGACTCGTCTTTGTAACTGACCCTTTCGGCTAGTCCTTCATTATCCTGAGAAAGCTCCTTTATTATTTACTTCATTAGAATAATGGTTAGACCTCAAAGCGATTTTCCACCCTAAACCATTGAGGGAAAAGTGGAAATGTCATCATTGAGTGTCAGTGGCATAGTCAAGGGTCTACTAACTGTCGTTAATCTATGCTGTTTTATCAGTTGACATTTCTCCTTTACTTTGTAATACAGAGTGTCCAAAAACTCTCCAGACCAACTCAAACTACATATACTACTAAAGCTGGGGCGCTGTTAAGTCAATTTTTAAATATAATGAAAACTTGAAATTTTAAAATGTATGGTAGTGTGTACTTGATTAGGAAATGTGATAAAGCCGTCGCCAATTTTTGAACTGCATGTACCCAGGAGATCAAGGGAGGTGAAATTAGGAAACTAAAGATAATACCCAGTTGTTTCTGAGCTGAATTTGTACGATGCCTTCCAAGATAAAGCCGCGCACCTATCTTAATCAAATATCCTGTACAAGTAGGGCGCTGTTAAGTCAATTTTTTAAGCATACCTATCTCAATTATACAAACTTTAAACTTGTAACATTGTATAACCCAACAGTAATAAGTTATTGCCCCTAGAAGGGATACATTTGGTAGAATTTTTCAACAAATTTTTTCATTGGATTCAAAAACTATAACCCTCTAGGTATTTGGAACAAAAATTCTCTAAAATTGTTCCACCCTCTTACCAAAACTTATTAGCTACTGCTCTGCTTAATATAATTGGTACAATTTTGTTTCTGGCTGATATTTCTGGAACGGCTTAAATGGGATATTTGATGGGGGGATGATGTGCCCTCCTAGTATTACACTTTTTGCGATATGCTGTCTAACGGGCTGTAATAAAAGCCCTGCGGCATTTGAATTTCACTTTATTTGCATACTGAAAATGAATCATGTCTTAAGGGGACGGAGGCTTTTTCCTGAAATCGCAAAATGAATTTTAATAACATAAGGATTATTTTCAATAACTTTTAAACGAGCGAAATTTGATCAAATCCAGGTATTTTTACAGTCGTTTGCGGAACCGATTAAGCGGATCCAATCGAAGATTCCATAGGTGTGAGTTGGCTTAAGGCGTGCTCTTAAAATTTGCGTAAATGAATATTTATTTCACAAAATCTTGAATAAATTTATCGAGAAGTAAAAAGATTAACTTTGTTTTGATTAGAGCTCGAATTTATGCTATTTTCTCAGTTGAAATTAGGAAACAGCAGTATCACCTAGCCAATTTGGTTATAATTTTTTTCCCAGAACTTTTAGGGTCAATACCTTTCAAGATACAGCCACTCACCTGCCTTAATCAACAAGTTTTGAATTTAAGAAGAAGGTAAATATCAAATTGGGATGATGAAACGTTTAGATAATCACAATAAGATGATTAATGCCAATACTCTCAGCTTGTGGTATAAAAACAACTGCTTGATAAATGTTCCAATAATCTTCATTGACTTAAATATATTTTATCTACGACCACCTTTAAAATTTGTCATTTACGACCCAAAAAAATGTTTGCAATTATACATTATACATACGTTGAAAAGCGTGCGTAAATGAACAATGCTTTTTATATGGGGTTTTCATTTTAACACTCTTTTTTAGCTACGTGATTATCGAGTTGCCTTGAATTTAGTCGTTTGTTGCATACACTTTTGTGCTGTCAGTAAATTTGACAGAAGTGACAGACATAGTGAAAAATATTTTCTGTTATATTTAAAATTCATGTGGTCGTAGATAAATTATTTTTTCTCTGATTTTTTGGGAATCAAACCACAATAATGTTTTTTATTTTTTTATTTCGACGTTTCGGTAGCCAACACACACTAATAGGTATTTGAATTTTGAATCAAATCATGCTATAAGCGTTAAAAAAGGGGTAGTAAAATATTTATACGATAGGGCCAGAATCATTTGTTCTAATGATAATCATTTCGCAAAGGAAAAAACTCTAGTAAAAAATGTTTTAAATGCCAATAATTACCCGGCATAATTTGTAAATAAAGAAATTAAGAATATAGAGAAGGGCTCATTATTAATACCCCATAATAATAACCATAATATTAATAATTCATCTAACATAATTTTTAAAAACTTGACAATACCGTATGTTAAGGGGTTATCAGAAAGAATTGAGAAAATTGGTAATCAATTCAATATTCAAACTAGCTTCAAATCTAACTATACGTTGAGATCTATACTAACAAAAACATTACCAAAAAATGAAGAACAATCTTCAAAAAATTGCATATATCAGATATCTTGTGAATGCGACAAATTCTATTTAGGTGAAACATCTAGACCATTGAAAGTCCGAATAAGTGATCATAAAAAATATATCAAAAATAGGGAGTTCTTTAAGTCAGGTATTTGTAAACATGCTTGGGAAGAGGGGCATAAAATTCAATGGGATTCGACAAAAATACTATTGAAAGAGCCCAATAACAAAAGACGAAAAATCAAAGAAAGTTCTTTAATACAACTAAATGCAGATAAATGTGTAGCTAGTATTTCAGACGAATGTAGTCAAATTTGGCTACCAATGTGAGAACGAGAAATTTCCAATAATAATCAATTACCTGCGTTATCAGGATAACATCATAAGTTTTTATCCAGGTTTTTTTATGATTTATCATTGGAATAGTTGTTAATCGATACACACTTCAATACACAAAATCACCAAACTGAGTCATACATATTTTGGAAACGAAAATAATCATACACAAAAAAGTAACAACAAACGCGTTTTATTAACAACATTTCCAAAATAAGCGAAAAAAAGCGCTATCCCAATAAAAACCGTTCCTGGAACGGTCTCGCCTGCAAATAATTATTAATTCTAATGGACCAGGAGATTTATTGAAGACAATTTACCTTATCAACAACAGAGAAACCTTGAATTCATAACCCTAATATTGCAGATTAAAAAAACATAAATTTCAAGTTGAACTACTTTTATTCATTATCGTCGACGTCTAAACGGATCGATCTGGCTGTTTTGTTTAAACATGACCTTTGCCTTGATAGACTCATAAAGTTGACCCTTATCCCGTAAATAAAACTAAATCCTGGAAAGATGACTCATAACTTAGATCGATTTGGATTTTCCAGCATTGCTGAAGGTCAAACACTGCTGAATATATAAATATTTTTTATTACCCACTTCACTCGATTGTTTCTATTCTACAAGCTTGGTGGGAAAAACTGGTGATTGCGTATTTTACCCAAAATTGACAAATGTTTTATGATGAAGTTCCATTTTCCAAATAAATACAACATTTTCAATCGTCTGGGTCTGTCAAACTAGATTGGACACTGTTCGACTGGGATATAAAGCAGAAAATTACAAAAACTTAGTATTCCGTCGCTATGGAGCCATTGCGTGGAGTAGTAGAACTAGCCTATTGACGACGAGAGAAAACCTCTCCAAAATTCAAAGACTAGCTAGTATATGCATTACAGGAGCAATGAGAACATGCCCACCGGCAGCCATGGAAGTGATTCTCAACCTCACCCCTCTACATATGGTGGTGGAAAGTGTTGCAGAAAAAACAAGATACAGACTAAATAGAGAGGGAATCATTAAAAAAACCACCTCCTCACTTCTTAGAAATCAGACAACCTGGGACATGCCACAAGACGGTATGATGGAAAAGTATAACTTTTCGTTACGGAAATGAGCAACAAGAAGGAATGGGATCCAAATACCATTACCAGACTTGGAAAGAATCCCATTCAATGGTACACAGACGGCTCAGAAGCAATAGAAGGAACTGGGATAGGAGTGTTCGGGCCAGGAACCAAACACTCTGAAAGTTTGGGAAAAACCCCAAGTATCTTTCATAGAAAGTGCGCCCAGTTCAATATTGATAAAGGATACAGAAGACAAAGGATTATCACTTAGCCCTTGTGTAATCAGTTCCAAAATGGTGTGGAAATGCCTAGACAAACTCAATGAACTAGGCGAGAACAACATAGTCACCTTACTATGGATTCCAGGACACACTGGAATAGAAGGAAATGAAATAGCAGATGAACTAGCAAAGAGGGGGACTGAAATACCTTCCTGGGGGCCTGAACCCTTTTGCGGAATCAGCCCCAATGTAATATTAGAAGAAATAAGTAAATCCGAGAAAAAGAGAAGATCTGACCATTGGAAAGATCTAGTAGGGCTTATACAATCAAAGACTCGTCTGGGTGACTACAACCTGTTAAGATCAAATTAATGCATAAGCCAAAGTAAAACTGCGATAATAGTTTTAACAGGGATCCTAACGGGACATTGTCTCCTGAATGGACACCTGAAAAAGCTCAAAATAGTGGAGGAAGAAGAATGCAGATTTTGTGGAATGGAAGAAGAAACCTCCATCCATATACTTTCCAACTGCGCAGCACTTCAGAATCCTAGAGCACAGCACCTAGGAGATTACTGGATAGAAGAGGATCATTTGCCTAAGTTGAAGCCTGCAGACATCCTAAAATTCCTCCGGGAAATAGGACTAAAGGAACTACTAGTTTCTGAGACTCTCCTCAGAAACTGAGTAGAAGTAAGGGGGCACAATAGATCTCTTAGGTCTCAGTGAATGTCAGCCCAAAATACACACATACATACATACATACATCCCGTCGGTATCGCCAAATTTTTAAAAATATTTTTCGCGTGAGATGAATTTGATGCTCGGTATCTATATCTTCCAAAGTTAATAGTAAAAACTGTTATAAGCGATTCCTTATTCAATTTCAAGCAGAGAGGTTCCTATAAACATTAAAACTCTACAAAATTACAAAAACAGCAAGTTCTAGTTCTAGTTTAACTAGCTCAAGTGACTGAAAATGTTGTATTCAATCAAACTGATTGTAGAATATGCATCTATTATGAGAAAGAGACAATTAATTGGAAAGCGCGGAAAGTATTGAAAGCCACGGGATACTGAGTTTTTGTTCATTTTACCTATAAAAGACCAATATCAGTCAATGGAAGTATATTTTATTCATCAAATAGAACATTTCTAGTCATCTAAATGTGTCAAACTAGATTGAACACTGCTTGCCTGGAATATAAAGCAGAAAATTACAAAAAGTTAGTTTCCCGACGCTTTCGCCAAATTTAAAAAAAATAGGCGGGGTCGGGCGTTCAACTTTTTTAAAATTTGGCGAAAGCGACGGGATACTGACCTTTTGCTCATTTTACCACATATGCCACGTATGCGGCATAAATGTACGCAAAACTTTTTTACCTAACATTAGCGCTACTTTTGTGAATAATAATTGAAGCAACATCATTCCAACAAAAAAAGGTACCTATATTTGTTAGTATCCCCTAATCTTAACGGTTTTAGAGAAAATCACATTTTAATGATTAACTACATGATTATTATTTAATGAAATAACGTTCGAAAAATGTAGTTGTGTGTATGATAATTGGTTTTTTCTACAATCACATTGAAAAGTAGGCTTTTTCGCTTGCCATTGACATCGAAAAGTTGACGTTTCTTGAGGAGAGTGAAAACGCTTGTTGTCCATAACAACCGATACTACAAACACAATTTTATTGACAGTGACAGATATAAAAGTTTGCAACATATTTGAATTGACGTATTTAAACTGACAGATTTTAAAAGTTTCTATTTCTACTTTATATTTGTTTTTAATAGTCACAATTAAGTGATTTCAGAAAAATGTTGTATGTATTACGAGCAAAAACGTGACAATATTGCTTTCGAGTAATTACTCTCAAGCAATAATGTATCACTTTTCGCTCTTAATACATAAATAACTATTGTTAGTATTAAGACGAACAGTATTAGGGTATAGTAGCAGTTAATATGAAAAATATGTATGGTACTTTAACTACGGTTTCGAACATTTACTTTACACAATATTGAAGCTTTAATGTTTTAATAACTTCCCATCAAAGTAGGTACCATACATATTTTTGATGTTAACTGCTACTATACTCTAATACTGAAAAAAAAGGTAGAACGTGTCGCGGGACACACGGTAGGAATTTTAGTTCCTTTTAAGCAAAAATTATGTAATACATCTGACGTTATAGATAAACAATTTGCATAGTCCTCGGTGGTCGAGTAGTAAGCAAACCAGACTCTCACGCGGTAGACCCGGGTTCAATTCCCCGTGAAGAAGTTTTTTTTTATTGTTAATTTTATTTTTAAATAATTATTCTCCTTGATATTATTAACGACAACAGGTAGACGTTTGGAATATTTAGCAGAATATCCATTATTATAGATAATGGTACGGTACCCTTCATGAGGGAGTCCGACTGGCAACATCTACTTATAACAGCATCGTATATTTAAAAAGGGAAACCGTAGCATTATACAAATTGGACATTCAAGAACTGTACGTTTACCACAAAAAAATTAGTGGAAACATAAAATTGAATTGTTAAATTTTCAATTTGAAGTTATATTACAGTTTATAAAAATTTTTATTTTCTAGATTTTTTCTTAAGTGGGTCGTAGAAAAAATATGCTGTTCGACTCGTGTGGATTGTCCATATCGCACTTGAACGATTGAGCACTCCGCATACGGCGTCGTGCTCAAACTTCGTCCTCGTGCGATATGGCCATCATATCCACACTAGTTGCACAAACTACTATTTTTATCAAAATATGCCCTTTTACATTTAAAAAAACAAGCTGCCAAATGTCAAATCAATTTATCCATCCATTTTAAAGTTATCGAATTAAACCATTCAAGTTTTCAAAATTTCAACACCCTGTATTTCGAGAAGTAAATGTGCTAGACCAATCAATCCTCATATCATTTTGTCCAATTTTACGAGAGGAATCTACTGCAAACGTTGTAATTACCCTTAACGTTCGAGATGCTTATACCATTTTTTGCGCGATCGTATTGAAATAAATTCCGAATAAAATAATTTAAATTTCTTCGAAATGAACGAAATGTCAAAAGTGACATTTATACTTCTCGATCAGTTTGAAATATATTTTGCATTTTGGTGAAATTTATTACTTTTCGACGTCTGAACGGTAAGTAAATCACTTACCGACGTGTTAAACTTAGAAACCAATAAACATAACCTACCGTCCTGACAACCGATGCTGTAAATAAACAAAAAAGATCAATCGCGCAGAAAAAATTATAAAAATAGTAAAAATTTATCCGAATAAATTCAAGTAGATAGATCACCAGCACTGCGAATACCAGCTTTGCATAGAATTTTAATGTAGCATCGGTGGTTCAGTGGTAGAATGCTCGCCTTCCACGCGGACGACCCGGGTTCGATTGTCGGCCGAAGCATCGCTGCTTCGTACACGCACGCAAGCAAGGCACATAACGAAGCAACGTAACATAACGGTCAGATCTTTTGCGTCGCGACCCCCGGTCGTTCAAACCTAACCTGACGTAAAAAACTAAAGTTCCAAAAAAATTGTCGTACACACAACTACATTTTTCGAACGTAATTTCATTGAATAATAATCATGTAGTTGATCATTAAAATGTAATTTTCTCTGAAACCCTTAATATTTGGGGAAACTAACAGATATACCTTTTTTTGTTGTAATGATGTAGCTTCAATTATTTTTTTTAAAAGTAGCGCCAATGTGAAAGGCAAAAAAGTTTTGTGTACACTTATGCCACATACGTGGCCCATGTGGCGACCTTTATAGGTAAATTGAGCAAAAGGGCAGTATCCCGGCGCTTTCGCCAAATTTTAAAAAGTTGAGCGCCCGGCCATGTCCATTTTTCAAAATTTGGCGAATGCGACGGGATACTGACTTTTTGTAATTTTCTGCTTTATATTCCAGTCAAACAGTGTCCAATCTAGTTTGACAAATCCAGATGACTGAGAATGTTGTATTCGATGCATAGAATAGACTTCCATCGCCTGATATTGGGTCTTTTATAGGTAAAATGAACAAAAACTCCCGGATAGTTATGTTTAAAAAAGTCGGAATTCCATTTTCTTACCACTTTCCAAAACTTTCAACTGCGTAAAAGATAGCCAGACTGGTAGAAGTACGGAAAATTCGAAAGTTTAACGTGAAGTATCCATTTTTTCATTGAACCAAAGCGAATTTAAATAAATTAAAAGTGCATTTGAACTTATTTTTCAACTTTCCAAATCAGTTATTGTTTTCCACGAAAGCCATTTTGTAAAAAAAGTTAGCTCGCGTTGACAGTTTTGTACGGGAATCCCCATGTCGCATCTTATAAATAACACATTGTATATGATAGCAGTATATTAATAAAGCAGTATTGCTTGTCGGAAGCCTGCAGACTGCACAGGGTTTATCCCTGTTATCGAAATATGTCGATATTGAACACTGAAATAGAGAGTAAAGGGATAACGGAAAAAAAATGTCTGAATGTAAATATTGCTGCTATATATTATTTTGCGGGGACAGAACACGGCATTTAGCGATAATGAAAATAGCCGATTCGGTGTCGTGGGGTGACTAGCCCCAGCAGATTTTCGGCTTATGTTTTGTTTGCTAAGGGAAACACTCGAGGGAATGCTAGTTTTTTATTTGTTTCTTTCACGACTGATTTATGGAATGTGAAATATGCATCAGAAGTGTTGACAAGTTAAAGATAAAAATTAACATGTGCAATGATATTTTGTCGGTTTTTACAAAGGGACAAATTGATATTTATGTATTTAAAATATTTGCGAATAAAGAATAGTGAAATTTGTTTTATACCAAGTGTTTCCATAGATATTGGAATACTTCCACCCACAACCACCATTTGTAACATTCAAACACTAGTCAAGTCAAAAAATTTATTTAATTATCCATTTAGGCAGCACCAGCGCGCCTGCGACGCGTGCTTTTCAAAATTTGGCGGGGGCGCGAGCTCATTTGGCATTTTTGTAAATTGTTCGGTCGAGAAAAAGATTGATCAGAAATTATTTTTATTGTCTTGTATACATACGTTTTGGTGTATTCAAAAACCGTTCATTGATATTTTCTGTTTTCTACGATTTTGTAGTTGCCGTTATCAAGTTTTTATTTTTATTTCATATATATATATATATATATATATATATACAGTGTGTCCGCGTAAGTTGGCTACATATGGAAAACTATGTTAATATTGATTTTATGAAAAACAGGTATTCTTCATAAAAAGTTCTGCATTATCTAAAACCTTAAATGCAATCGTTACATATTTCTTATTTTGAGCCGTATACGAGGTTTGTCAAAAAATATTAATCTTACTCAAGAGTAAAGTACCTTTGTTTTTCACAATACAGAAAAATTGTAAGAAGTAAAGTTGTTTAAAATTGAAATTTATATACAAATATGCAATAACAGCTATTTAG
>CAJUYI010000094.1:411472-444126 GCA_910591695.1 Galerucella pusilla
TCGATATCTATGAATATACCCAGGGTGGATTCTTTGTTGTCCAATGAGGGAATGGGTTGAAGTTATAACTTCTACATATAAGCAAAAAGACTTCCCACTTTATATGATTTTTGACAAGTTTTTTCATTCATGTGTATAGTTTACATTGAAATGCTCTGTATTATAAATATTAGAAAAGTTTTACTTAAGGCAGCCTGATTATTCACAATGTACAGTAATAATAATAGCTATACAGTTCAGTTAACCAATAGGTAGAGGTATCTTTGCACGTGCTTCAAAAATTGTGTAGTACGCGAAAATCCGATGGTCATTCTGCTCTAATCGTCAATTGACCTTTTTCCCCTTCGTAGTAAATATAACGTTCTCATGTTTAGTGCCTATCGGATAAAATCTACAAAGCATAAAAACATATTAAAGATAAACATATTCGTCTTTGAAATCACCGACTATTCAAACAGTAAGGGTTTTTTTTGTCAGCACCGTACTCGGTGACATCGACCAGCGCGCGTAAAATGAGATATACGTGAAGAAAAATATGAAATAGCATGCAAAAAAAAGGAGATATTGGATTCTTTTTTATTTCTTCGCCGTCCTACGAAATGACATTTATATTAAATGGAAAGATGTATAAGATATATTGGAGAACCATGAACCTGCTACCATTAATAATGTTTTATTAAAAAAAGGCTTTGTGATGTGTGGTTTTAAAGCTTTATAACGGATTTAATGAAAAAGTTATTATAAGAATGAAAATTTGATACCACCAATCGATTGTGGCATATAAATACCAAAAAACTAAAAATATTGAACTGAATTTTCGAGGGAATACTATCAAAATACTAATCTATTGAAAAAAAATCACAATACCATAACCTGAAGGGTTCTCATTTTATTAATCGTCAAAAAAACATATTCTGAAACAAAAAACTACGCGTTACTCTCACAATTCAAAATTTAGAAAGTTGTAATGACCACCAATTAATTAAGATGAAAATTTTACATTTGGTAGTAAATAAATCAAATAGTATTTTCAAGCATTGAGAGAATTAACAGAGAAAATTTCAAATCATGAGATATTTCCGTACCTCTACCTCTTCGTTCAAAATTTACAACAAAAAACATTTTACGACTGACTCCCAGTTGGTTTTCCGATAAAATCGAAAAAAAAAAATAAGGGAAATTGGAATTAAGCTCATGGAAATATTCATCAAAAACGTTTAAAAACTTTATAAATCGCTTGCAGTAAAATTTCATTATTTCCAAAGTCGAATCGGAAAACTTTTATCAACAGATGGTCGTCGTTATGACCGACCAGACAAGCCTCATAGCTTTAAAGTGACAAAACGACATGCATAATTTACATAATTCGGTCTAATCATACTGGAAGTCAAGTAAAAATATCCTAGAATTTCTAATACGAACTTTAAACTTTAAAACTTCCACGTTTGTGAATAATTTCAGGCGCATTAACTTTGAATAAAGCGTTAAAGAGAATCCAAGTAATCAGAGTTGTTTAAACGAACATTCGTGAATGAAGGATTGAGAAAGCGGTGCCTATGTCTACAATAATTACAATATTTTCTTTTGCACAATCATTTGAATGAACAATACAATAAAAAATATGTCTGTAAACTTTCAATATTTTTAACAGTGTGCAGTGTTTGTTTATAAAAATATTTTCAGTTTTGGAAAATGCCTGGCAATTACCTAACGTGTCGAGTAAATTTGCTAAGATGGCTTGTAGAGAGCTCCATAACAAGATTGAATTTAATATAAAAGAGGATGCAAAGTGGATGGGACTAGCTGGCAGGGTTTCACTTAAAATGCAAATTATGCACACTCAAGTTACAACTTGAAATTATACCTCTACACATAATATCCATTATTCTCAGCTTTCGATGATATTATCTCTTACATAATAGCCATAAATGGTTGTGTATATACAGGGTGATTCATTAAGAATGTCCAATCTCTGAATTGTAGACTCTAGACCTAAAAATATGATGATTCTGCTCAACTTGCCTCATGCAAATATTGCTAGTTTCCGAGATACGGGGTGTTCAAAGTTTAAATTTTGATTTTCGCAATAATTTTTTATGTTTTCACAATTTCTCTTTAAAAATTGGCAATTTCACGTTTTTTGGCATGAGGAATCATAATTTACACTCTACTTTAACATTGCTAATAGAGGGCGCTAGTTACACTTGTTTGTGTTAATTAAATCATAGTAAACTTTTTTTGGGCTAAACTTACAACTAAAATAATAAAAAAATCTTAAAAAGCGTTAAATTCTACAAAAAAAAGTTACTCTTCTTTGATTCGTGTAACTCAATCGGTTATCGAGTTATTTGCTTTTAAAAAGTTCAATAAATTTTAATTTTTTCATAAAAATTTTTATTATTCCTTAAATATGTAACAATAACAAATTTGTAAGCAAAAATGAAAAACTTCAAAGCAAATGCTCAAAATGCCCACCATTTACTTCAATACACTTTATGATCCGCTTTCGTAAAGATCTCTTAATATCAAAATCACATTCGTGAATTAAGCCGTAGTTTAATTTTTCTTTTTCTTTTCAAGTAGGCTTGTGTCGCTATTAGACAGTTTGTGTAAAAGCAAAAATTGGATAATAATAAGAATAAGTAATACATTAGTATACCATTTATTAACAATTTAGTAATTAACAAGTGTAATAGTTATTTATCAAATAATGCCTAGGCATAACAATTTTTCCAATAATGAGATGCGCGATATGATTTGTGTGTTTGCTCAGTCAAATTATAGTGGTCCAGCTGCGGCTCGAAGATATTCACAATTATACCCAAATCGAAGGCAACTCAATTACAAACTGTATCGAAATCTTTACAACCGCTTAATTGAAACGGGGTCTTCACGCTCTAAAACTGAGCACGGTGCTACAAAAAAAATCACTGCTGATGAAGAAGATGAAATTTTAATTTGTGTTACGGAGAATCCAGATATCAGTACTCGCCGATTAAGTCTGCAAACAGGTATAAGCCAATCATCTATTTTTAGAATACTGAAGAGGGAAAAATTGCATCCATATCATTACACTCCTGTTCAGAATTTATTACCTCAAGATTTACCTAAGCGTCTACAATTTGCCCATTTTTTCCAAGATAAACAAAATGTTAACCCAGATTTTCTGGATACAATTCTTTTTACTGATGAGGCAACATTTACCAGACGAGGAATATTTAATTATAAAAATAATCATTTGTGGGATTCTGAAAATCCACATGCTATGAGGGAAACACGAGTTTAAGGTTAACATTTGGTGTGGTGTAATATGTGGGCATTTAATAGGTCCTTTTGAACTGCCAACCAATTTAAATGGACCTCTTTATTTAAATTTTCTCCAAGAACATTTTCACGAATTACTAGAGGATATACCTCTCGCTTCAAGACAAAATATGTGGTTTTTGCACGACGGAGCACCACCACATGATTCTTTACAAGTTCGTCAATACTTAAACGAGCAGTTTCCGCATCGATGGATTGGTCGTGGAAGTGAGTTTGCTTGGCCACCAAGAGGCCCTGATTTGAATCCTTTGAATTTTTCAATTTGGTCGCAAATGAAGGCATTAGTTTACAAAGAAAAAATTACTTCTCTTCCACAACTGCGACGGAAAATAGAAGAAGCCGCGGATGTAATTAAAAATAATATACAAGGATTATTTGATATTAAGAGATCTTTACGAAAGCGGATTATAAAGTGTATTGAAGTAAATGGTGGGCATTTTGAGCATTTGCTTTGAAGTTTTTTATTTTTGCTTACAAATTTGTTATTGTTACATAAATTCAAGGAATAATGAAAATTTTTATTAAAAAATTAAAATTTATTGAACTTTTTAGAAGCAAATAACTGGATAACTGATTGAGTTGCACGAATCAAAGAAGAGTAACTTTTTTTTGTAGAATTTAACGCTTTTTAAGATTTTTTTATTATTTTAGTTGTAAGTTTAGCCCAAAAAAAGTTTACCATGATTTAATTAACACAAACAAGTGTAACTAGCGCCCTCTTTTAGCAATGTTAAAGTAGAGTGTAAATTATGATTCCTCATGCCAAAAAACGTGAAATTGCCAACTTTTAAAGAGAAATTGTGAAAACATAAAAAATTATTGCGAAAATCAAAATTTAAACTTTGAACACCCCGTATCTCGGAAACTAGCAATATTTGCATAAGGCATGTTGAGCAGAATCATCATATTTTGAGGTTCAGAATCTACAGTTCAGAGATTGGACATTCTTAATGAATCACCCTGTATATCTACCTAAACAGAATTACCTTTGGTACTGAACGGTTACAAAAATTGCGGAAATTTGGGAAATTAAAAAAAATATTCACTATATTTCAAGTTTCATTTATAAGAGTACATTCCGCAAAGTTAAGCGTTCAAAAAGTACCTAAATTCTATTTGATGATCGTGTTAAATACAAAAAAGGAAATTTTACTCCAAACTCAAAAGCTAGTCCTCATATTCACCCCATTGTCATTATTTCTCCACGTTTTGAATTCCGCATTGCATTTTAGACGACCACAATTTATGGAATGAAGTTTGGTGTCTCCTATTGCAAAATATTCTCTCCAAGACACATTCTTAAACCAAAGATGAATGCAATACGTTCTAATATAATGGGCTTATACTGTACAATGGATTGTGCAGAATAAAAGATCATATTGGAAAATACATTTCATCCGTTCCTTTTATTGTGGCTTTATATTGGATTGTTTCTGGGTAGTTTATGCAGTCTCATTGCTCGCTAATGAAAATTGTTAGGTATTCCGTGAGATATTCAAAAGTGGGTTAATATCGTTTATTCATAAGCAAACGAATGTGAATAGTGAAAATAATTAAAACCATAACCTCACTTTTACACACGATCATATTCCCGATCGGAGTTGTGTTTATTTTAGTTTGCAAAATATTGAACGTATTTTTGTTAGCAAACTACAATCACGTCTTGTTTGAGACTCGCAATCAACTGTTAATTCCAATACGATTTCGAGTTAGTATTTCCAACCGACAACATGATCCGATGATATTTATTGCGTTTGGTGTGGAACCTTTCCTAAATTTCTTGAGAAACAAAAATAGGAATAGTTTTCAACAAAACCCCTCCGAAAGTAAAATCTTATAGAGGCCTTATGTGGAAGTGGCGTTTTGTTTGGAATCGATCTGGTGTTTTTATGTTTCGCTTATGAAGAATCCTTGTGAAAAGAGAGCCATTGTGGGATTTCATATTTACTATTGTGGAAGCAATCTTCTTTCACGTTATTGCATAGCGACTTTTCATTTCTTATGCCGCTGCTCATAACATCAAATACCACAGCCATATCATGGGCGTATGAAACTCGCCCGAAGGATACGGACATCGAGACTCGAAAATGGAATGAGAAACTAATTCAAAATTGGTTTTATCATTAATATAAATTTGGCTGCTTGTATTTGCTAGAACCACATAACTAAGTTCTTATTTAAAAGAATATTTCTTGTTTCTTATTTTACAATCTTACCACTTTTTAAGAACTTCAGTTCTTTATGTTAGGTTGGAAGCGAGGAAAAAATCTGACCGAGCAAGAGGGGTCGCGACGGAAATGATCTGACCGTTACGTTACGTTGTTACGTTATGTGCCTCGACTCGGCGCAAAATGTTGATTGTCAGCATACATTGTATTATTAATTACAGTTAATAGAATGCTTATCTAATAGGTAATTTGTGCCAATCAACTTGATGATAAGATTGTTATAATTAATACTACCTACTTTATATTTTTGTTAAATGAAGTTTCATCCAGAGTAAAATAAATTCTTATATTAATATGTGTATTTATTTATTGATTAAAAAAATTTGATTATTGCTTAAAAGGATCTAAAGTTCTTACCGTGTGTCCCACGACACGTTCTTCAATTTTTTTTTATACAATTTATATAATACACATAGATTCAAAAGTTTTGCATCACCTTCTTCGGATGCGAAGGAATTTTTTTCCGCTAACAATTTTGTGTTGGCTTGTTTATCAATGTTTACCAATTCAATATGTTCCATATTTTTTGCAATATACAGATGATTACAGTTTTTTTTGTAAGATAACATTTTTAGTGCGATCATTTTAACATTCGAGGCATTTGATTTTTACGATTTTAAGTGCAAACATGAATCGTCAAGTCATAAGTGAGATTGACCGTTCAAGAATAGTGGCTTTAGTTGAAGAAGGTCATTCTCAAAGGTTCGTCGCAAACAGAGTTGGCGTTTGGCAAAGTGATGTGTCTCGTGTATGAAACCGGTATCTCCAGACCAATTCTCTTCGTGATAGACCTAGAAGCGGTAGAAGGCGTGTTACTAATCAGCGGCAGAACCGCTATATCCACTTAACTATCCGAAGAAACCCGACCAAGGCAATACCAGCACTCCAAAGAGATATGAGACATGCGTTGGGAGTTCAAGTATCGATCTCGAAATTACGAAGACGAATACTTGCAACAGGTTTGAGGTGTCGCCGACCAATAAGAGTGCCCAGACTACAACCTGAGCACAGAGTTCGCCGACTACAGTGGGCTCAAGAACACGCGGCCTTGCCTGAAGAATTTTGGAATTCGGTGTTTTTTTCCGACGAGACAAGGATTTGTTTGGTACAAGATAGTCATCAAATACGTGTGTGGCGAGATCCAACGAGAGCTGCTCAGCTTGCCCATGCTCGCTCCGTGCCGCCCTTCAGAAGAGGAAGTGCTGTTTTGGGCTAGTATCATATTAAATAATAGCACAGAATTAATTCATGTGGAGAAAACGATGACTGGTGATAGGTATATCAAAGAGATTCCACATCCTCACGTGAGACTATGGCGCGCAGCCGTTGGCAATTCCTTCGTTTTTATGGACGATAACGCCCGACCTCATCGGACCAGAGCTGTAAATGAGTATCTTGAAACTGAAGGGATCAATCGTTTGAACTGGCCTGCCCTATCTCCTGACATGAATCCCATAGAACATGCTTGGGACATGCTTGCCAGGACAGTGGCAGCACGCAGAAATCCACCCAGGAGTGTACAAGAGCTTGTTCATGCGGCCCAAGAAGAATGGCGAAATATTCCTCAATAGAATATCAATAATTTGGTAAACATCATGGGCAGGCGACTTCAAGCTTGCATAAATTCTGGAGGTGGAAATACTCTTTATTAAAAGTTCTCATGCAGGTTTTCACTTAACCTTTTCTTTAAAAAGAATCAATTTGTATTTAATTTATTTAATTTCTAAGAATACTTTTTATGTTTAAAGCAAGTTTATTATTGGATAATAAAAATTTTTGACAAATATACACGTTTTTTTTTTATTGAAACTAATTATTTGATTAATCTCTGATCCATTTATAATGAACACATTTTTTTTTTGGAGATTTAGGGTGATGCAAAACTTTTGAATCTATGTGTATTTTAGCTGAGTTTCCTCAACGAAATTAAGCATTTACTTTTGTAAAATTCACTAAAAATTTGGTAGGCTCTTCCCCTTTTCAAAATAATAAAGCTACGCTGTTGGTATCTATATAAACTCCTCCTAGATATTTTCACGCCCTTTTGCCTTCTTGAAATTGCAAGACATCTTAAATACGCGCTTTTTTCGTGCATTCTACTAAATGTCTCTGGATTGAACTGAAAAGAATATAACACAATAGCTTAAGGGGTAGACTGATTTATTAAACTCTAAGAAAGTGTTTTAGAACAAAGCTTTACAATATTAATGTGAAGAGTTTTGAGCAGTACAGAAGAGGGATTTTATACAAATATTTATGAGAGTCAGCTTAGGGAAAAAATTAGTACATGAGAGTATACAAGGTGTAGTCATTTTCTTAAATACTCTAGGAAACCCCGCTGGAGCTGGACACTGCTTGGAAGCACTCCTAATTGGAGTCTTTCCATTTTTGTTGTACCATTACATGTCCAATTATGGCAGCGTGGAATGTTTATCAAAAGTTTTTTTTGTTATAAAATCGCATAGCCGAAGTTTTTGAAAGCATACTGATGAAACCTTAACTAAACTTTTCAATAGATCCGTTAAAAATGTGAAATAGTTTAAATATTTTTATCATTCTATTTATTGTGAAATTTTGCCGCCCCACTACGCTATGGCACTGGTCGGAGCTCCTCTGTTAACTCGTCTAAACCAGAAAATGTTCCATAGTGATTAAAAAGGATTGTCTGGATTCTTTTCAATATTAAATTAATGTGATTTTTCGCAGAAGGCGTACAGCTAGACTAGGTTTTCCTCCGTCGAAAAATATCTTCCTAATTTGAATTCGAATTATGGCGAATAACTGTGAACGGAATTTTAAAAAGCCATTTGATGTTGAAACTTTCCTTACGTTCGTCGATTTCAATAAAAAGCGTTTGGAGAAAGTTTAGTAGACATTCAAATCTCTTTATTTTAGTCAGGTATTTTGTTGTAAGAAAAAACCGCACGCTGTAAGTTTACAGACGTTTTCTTATTCCAAAAATAGCTTAATTAAATTTTAAATCTTGTGCTGGTCCAAACCAAAATTACATCTGTTAGAATATGATAAAAAATTACAGTAAAATGTGTAATGGATAAAATACTTGACTGATTGATGAATCAGTTGCTGGCATTTGGTATGTTACAAAACCAAAACGTCACTGGTTACCATATTTTCGTACATGGTTTTCAAGAAACTAATTATTTATTTCAATCCATAGTTTATTTTTCCATACATATTTCTATTGTGTAATCTTTTAATCAAATTTTTCAATATTGTCATCTAAACAGCGACATCTCTTTGTTATCGGAAGCATTCCTGTATTTAAAATAATTTTCTCGTAGTTTATTGTTTTCGTCGAACTTTTCTATTGTCACATAAGTAAATATACGTATGTTCACTGTTCACTGTTTCTGTAATAAACGTCCGAAGATTCCGCACATTTATCAAAAAGAAAACATTCCGTAAATGAATCACTTAACATCATTGTCACCCCAAACCTTTTATAGATTTAAAGACCTAATAAAAATCCTTAACTTTTGTTTATGTCTTTCTCTTTTTCGAACCTTCTTACTTCTCGTTTTAGATACTGTATCCATACCAAAGGTGTATCAAGCTTCTTTGACAACGGGGAATATTTTTCACATCAGGAATAAGGGGAAATAAACACAAAAAAGTGTACCTATTAAAAATAGGTAGATTTTCCATTCCGACATAATGTTTTTCTATAATTTGGCGAGTGCGCGCACAATTTTAAATTTTGGCGGTTGCATTACTCGGCATAAAATAGATATGAGAACAAACTTAAACATCAGCAACAAAGTGAATTTATTTTTACATTGATCATGTCTTTAGACTTGTGAAAGGCATGCATTATTTCATTTAAAATTATAAAGATTATAAAATGATACGAAAATTTAGGTAATTAGTTTTGTATTAAAACTTCTATCCAACGATATTATGTCATTAATCATAAGGATTTCGCTTGCTTTTGACGTCTATTATCGATACAAATAAAAAATTGGGTTGGCTGAGCCTGACCTGACCTATATTTTCAATTTGAACTAACCAGGAAGCTCTGTATTTTATATATCTCATTAAAGACGCTTAAATGATGTTTAGAATCTGCCAAATCTGTTAAAGACAATATTTAGAAAGACTCCCCTTTTTTGCTACGGCCGTGATGAAACAGCAGTTGTAAAGAAAGAAGGAATGGCCTGAGGATGCGTCATCATATAGGTGAAGGATAAGGATTAAACTTAACTTGTGAATCAAGAGGGTTGAAATGGTTTCCCTGTGAAACGAAACAAGGGGAGACTATATCATTGAACGGTTTTATTTGAAGCATAATCTAATGTTGTGTAACTCTGATTGCATTAGGGCGACTCTTTTGTAGAGAAAGTATATATTGACGGAAGATGGAAATATTTATTTTTCAGATTCAGGCATCGATAAAGCTAAATTTGGTACTTCAACTAAACAAGAAGCAAAAACTATTTAATATTTAATGTTACCGGCTGTTAAGGACAATTCTACTGTAACTATAAACAAAATTGATTATGGTTTAAAAGTAATGGATTTATCAATTAATGGCCCTTAAACTAAGCTACCTAATTATCATAAAATTAATTGAGAACAAAATTTATAAGTGTCGGTGGGTATTCTGTATAGTTTTTTCCACGAATAAGTTTTCAGCCCCTGTATGTTATAACCATAACAATATTTTTAGCAATATGCAAGCAGAATAGCACTGAATATCTTCTGTACGTTCCTTGTGGCATTACGTATTCTTTTTTCTCTTATTTTTTTGGGAATCAAACCACAATAATGTTTTTTATTTCTTATTTCGACGTTTCGGTAACGTTCCCAGCTACCGTTGTCAAGATTAACTAGTAATGAAATGATTTTTGGTCCCTATCTGACATAACGAAAAAATTTGACAACTAGACAATCAACAATATTTTGAAGTTTAAGATTACAAAAATTAAGAACAATCTTCAAAAAACTGCATACTTATATCAGATATCTTGTGCATGCGACAAATTTTATTTTGTCCATTGAAAGTATATCAAAGATGGGGAGTTCTTCAAGTCAGTCAACATGCTTGGAAAGAGGGGCATCAAATTTAATGGTATTCGACAAAAATAATATTGAAAGAGCCCAATAATAAAAGACGAAAAATGAAAGAGAGTGCTTCAATACAACTAAATGCAGATAAATGTGTGTAGCTAGTATTTCAGCCGAATATAGTCAAATTTGGTTAGCAATGTTAGAAAGAGTAATTTCCATTAATCAATTACCTGCGTTATCAGGATATAATCATTAGATTTTTTATGATTTATCATTGGAATAGTTGTTAATCGATACACACTTCAATACACAAAATCACTAAACTGAGCTATACATATTTTGAAAACTAAAATAATCATACACAATAACGCGTTTTATTAACAACATTTCCAAAAAAAGCGCTATCCCAATGAAAATCATTTCTGGAACGTGTACTTCACTGGATTCCATTTCTAGTAGATTATCATATCGTTAGAATGTCATAAAATAAAATATTATCTTATTTCACATTTTACCAGAGATGTGATCTACTATGAATGGACCTTAATATAATTTGACAACAAAGTTTTGTAGTCTTAAACTTCAAAATATTATTGATTGTCTAGTTGTCGAATTTTTTCGTTGTGTCAGATAGGGACCAAAAATTATTTCATCACTAGTTAATCTGAACTGAAAGAACAGTTTAGTTACAATCACTAAGACTAATTAACTATCACCAAATCCGTTATAGAAATATGGCTTATTAAACGTTTGTTAGTAAAAAACAAATTATTTGTTTTCACTCTATAAATAAAGAATTATTTACCACTATAGTTCATTTAAAAACCAGGAGGAGTAATTTGAAAAGCCTTACTCACACCACTAAAAGTTACTAGATTAATTACTAAAGGGTGTGTTTCGAAAACGTAGTCAACAGTCGTGTTCCAAATATATTAAATATGCCTTGATAGCAAAGACATTAGTCATAAGTCGATTTCTCCTCTGATCTGCAGTATATTTTTCAGATGTACCTACGCATTAAACAAAATGTAAGACTTTTTCCTGTTTCGTTTCTTATTCAAACATAAGAAGATTCAGATTCACATCGACAACAAACAAATTATGGTCATTGTTGATGGTGGAGAATAACAGAGTCAAGTTAGGTACTTTAATTATATTTATTACAATTAAATTGAAAAGAATATGACAATTGATAATATGTTCTGGTAATAACAATACTACAAAATTAATAGCATTGTAGAGCAATATGCAGTATTAATATAAACATTACCAACAGTTATCTTTATGTTGCCGGATTAAGTGTAATAAACCACTTTTCAAATACTTCTGAGATACTTTCTTCCTTCTTTTTAACTTCAAAAATCAATAATGTATTTTCTACCTAACCCATTCTTTTCTATATTGTTTTATATCTTCCATGGCATGTTCTTCCGATGAACTTTGACGATTTCTTCCCAAATATGTATATAACAAACAAATAGTACCTACATTTGACACGTCAAAAGGTGACACAAATGAATTTAATTTGTTTCAAGATAGTCTAAACGTTTCTTTGAAGCTTGCAAAATTTTGTCCAGCACAGATAACATTTTTGTTATTCGAACGACATTTTTTATTCACTTATCACAATTTTTCAAAAGTCCTGGTATTCCACCAATATTTTCTGCACTATATAATGTTCCTCTACTTCAGTATTCCCTTAATACCCGCTAAACCGACTTTACTACTTAAAAAAAAAATGTAAAGTAATAATGTACCCACTGCTTCAGAATATTTTTGGTTTTTCATCCAATATTTATTTATTTATCTGTCAGAACTATCAAAATTGAAAACTATCAGCTGATGTCAATATTAAAAAGTGTTGTGTGAAACTGGGCTGAATCTGACCAATCAGAGGTCTACAGAATTGCCAACTTAAATTCAAATCACTCCTCCTGGTTTTTAAATGAGGTATACATGAGAATATTTCCTTATAATAATTAGTTATTAACAATAAATGTATATTTTGTTTTTATGAAAAAATTATTAATCACTAAGAATATATGTTTTTCCACCACACCATATGTTATTTATTATTACTAAGTCATTGTATATAGTTATTATATATTTTGTCACTGTTATTCCAGATTCAATTACTATACCCATATATTTGTTCACAATGACAACATGACAAAAGCCCCTTTATTGATAATAAGCAAATATTTTTTACATTTTGTTATCAATATTTATAGATTGATGTCCAAGTACTTATTTCGGCAACTAGACTGCTATCTTCAGTAGATTTTACATTAACAAACATTCGATAATGATTACTGAGATTTTTCTTTCGGTGTAGTGGAACGCTGAAACGTCGAAATAAAAAATAAAAATCATTATTGTTGTTTGATTCCCAAAAAAATAAGGGAATAAAGAATAGCACTGAATGTGTGCTCTATGAAAAAACTATGTAGTGTTCATAATTTCACCCCCTTATAGTGTCCCTCACAGAAAAATATCAGGTGGCGCTAAGTTTGGTTTCCATAGGTGATCTTTCAGTTGAAACCTGTCCTTTACATGACATATTCATTGGTCAACAAATAATTTGATGTTTTTTTAATGGTTGAATAAAAATGATCCTATTTCAGTGCAAACTTTATTAAGTTTGATAAATCCCTTTATAGATCATATTAATATACTGTATAAGTATATTGATTTTGGTTTTGAAATAATTGTGTGTTCATTCAATCGTGAAACACCCTCCATTAGTGACTTTTTCCTGAACTTCCTCGATGAGGGAGTCAAATTGAAATCTCCTGTAATTATCACTTGGAAAAATGGGGGATTATTTCAATATTTTTTCCTCCAATAACTTTGATTGATGAAGTAAACTTTCTGAACGATCTTTTTAATTGCGAAAAAAAAATATGTGCGAAGTTAGTTGGAACAAGTTTTTCCTTTCAGAAAGATATGTAAATTCAATTAATTGAAAGTGCAGATTTATTTCAAGATGATTACATTGCGAGAAGGAAAGTAGCGTCGTCAAAATACTTATTCCCAGTCGGCAATCGTTGTTTTACAAAGCAAACACATAAAGGGGGTTTTAAACAATAGTAACACCGGTTTTAATTTTTGCCTTTGTAGTTGCGAAGTAATGCAATTATGAGAATTATGCTGATGCAAAATCGATAAACTACAAAGTGCAACCGTTCAGCTTGCGGAATTTATAATTCAAAAACACAGGAGAAATGAAAAACGCGTATGTTTTTCAAATTAAAACGTTTTGACATCGCATTTATTCAACCAAAGCATAATAGTTACTTTCAAAAATCATACAGGGCAGTACGCATTTTTATATCAATTCATTTAATCCACCCTAACTGTGAAACTTGTGCTGAGTGGTAGAATTTAACAATAAAACAAAGTACAGGGTGTACAAATTTTAACAGTGGCTGTATCGGCTGGACAAATAGTAAGGGCCATTAGTCATATCTTGTGGTACTGTCAGATTTGGAAAAAACTTGAACTATTTTACGCAACAATAATAGCAATTTGACGTAATGTCAATTCTTATAAATTGCCTGGGGAGTTAAAGCAAACCAGCTGACAGTCGTCCGTAAACTGGATCAAATTCAGAGAACAACATGCCTCAATACAACAGGAGGCATGAGAACAACAACAACCAGAGCGATGGAGGTGATCCTTGGTCTCACTCCCCTTGACATACACATCAGGGAGGTTATTTTGATGACCATGACACGCTTACGCTCTACCGGTATACAACCTGACGTAGGATCTGGTAGATTGAGACGTAACCTATGACGTGAGGCACTCAATGAGGTCCCACTGCTGCAGGCAAATACGGACACAATCTCACCACAATATGCCTTCCACAGGCCCTACAAGGTAATCATTAAATATAACACACAAGACACATCAGAAGAAGGCGCACTCCGCATCTTTTGGTTGGCTCTAAAACTAATATGGGCTCAGGATGTGGAATTCACTCCAGATCTCCGAATCTAAACATCAAATGGGCGATGGGCTGTAATTTCAGCGTTGCTCAAACAGAGCTCACTGCTATCTACATCGCCGCAAAAGAGATTACCAAAAGAAACACCACAGGTAATAAAATTCACATCCTTACGGATAGTAGACAAGCACTACTAGCCCTGAACAGACCACGTATCACATCAGGCCTAGTACTGGAGTGTCACCTGTACCTGATCTAAGCCTGTAGCAACAACGAAGTCACTCTAGGCTGGATCAAGGGGCACAGTAAATCGAAAGATAACGACATTGCCGACTCACTAGCCAGGAAAGCAGCCTCCCAAAAACTCTTGGGACCTGACACTTCCATTGGTCTGTCGGCGTCGGCTATGATTGACCTGATAAAGGAACACTCCCTTGATAAGTTTAAGGGTAGATGGGACGATGCAGAAGGTTGCAGGCTTGCCAAGGAACTGCTGCAATATCCGGACAGCAAAGTAGCCAAAAAATACGTGACTATGAACAGACAGAACCTTTGGACAGCCACGGGTATTCTGACCGGTCACTGCCACCTACGAAAACACCTCTACAAACTGGGTTCTGACTGACACTTCACTCTGTAGAGGATGTGAATAGGAAGATGAGACTGTCGAACACATTTTTTGTGAATGTCCGTATTCGGCGAGTACAGGCTAACACAAGCCAGCATGAGGGAGCTTACTTCCGGCGACGTTATCGCCTACTTCAAACAAGTAGGCTGGATGACGAGCCAGAAGGAAGTCTGAACCTCAGAAGGATGCACAATGGGCCAATTGTTGCCTAAGTGCTGTGGGGGTCACCCACCCTTCAAATTCTTACAGATACAGATACGCAACAATAATAGCAATTTGACGTAATGTCAATTCTTATAAACTTGTCATCAAAGTCAAATGAATAATGTAAAGATCCTTTTAAAAATTTACTCGAAAACTGTGGATAATAAAAAGCAAACAAGTGCACATTTTCCATAATCTATTTATGATCTTGTCCATAAATATTACTGAAGTCGACTCCTTGTCTTACACTGTGAATTTTAACTTTTTAATAACCTTGTAAACAGCAAGTTCTATACATTTTCATTCCTGAACTTTTTAATAACACGCTGAAATCTTGTCGCTTACTGATGGCTTTTACTTTTTTCCTTTTCTTGACGGCGAAAATGAGATTTTTCTTGCCGTATACAAAAAAAACCCTTATTGTATTTCCCATCAATATATCGAGACATATGTATCGAACACCTGATCCTTATTCTATATTAGACGTTCTCTCATACAGAATAATGATTTTCATTCTATTATATTGGACTGATCTCACCAAATTACATTTCTTTTATGAGCCTCCTAATACGTTTCATCTGTAGTTACATTGTCCAAATTTTCGGCCTCTTATAAAGAAATGTTATTTGTAGGATTAGGTTGTGATATGTAGGCTTATAATAATAAAAACGCCACTTTGATTACACTTGAACACGGTAACTTAAATATCAACAAAAAATGTGATTTTATTATTAGAAATTAAACCGAATGAGTTAAATCTTAATAAAGATCTGAAACAGTCACAATAACAAAACCTTTACTAGACATGGTAATAATTAACCATAAATGTTATGACAGATGAAAAAATCTATGGGAAACTTCAGGATGGAGAAATAGGAGCTTAAAAAGAGCGCCAATATGCTGCAGATATGAATTGAATGAGCTTTGTTAAAAATAAAGATCACTAGAAAGAATTAAAAGATGTATATTTTCAGCAGAAGATGCAAGAGGCTGTTTGTTGATGATGAGTAATCAAATTTATGATAAATTGAAACATAAACAGCAGCTGCTACCAAAAGTTTCTTTTTTTTTCCCTGAAATCGAGACTATAATAAGGAGAAATTTGAATCTGTCTTAAAAATTGCATTATGATTTACTAGTAGATATGCTCCAGTCAAAAAAATTATATGGTGCAGCAAAAAGAGGGATTGAAATCGCAATAAAAGTAGCATCGTACTTTTACTTCAATTTAAATTTTTCTTAAACTTTATGAAACAATTTAATTATTGTTTTAAATTTTTAATTCCATCCAAAATTTGCAATTTTGCCTTTATACCGAAATAAAATATATTTAAAAGAAAGATTTCATATTTAGAAAAAAATCTAAGGCTACATGTGGAAAAAATTAAGTTAATACCATCCTTGATCTATCTTTTGTCACTTAAGTATCGTTTTTAACTATGCAAACTTCTGTACCACATATTTTTTACAGAATTACAGATAATCACCCACAAAATCTGCAAAAATTTAAAATTTTCAAAGTATTTTCAATAAAATCCCATATGACAACCCAATGGCATTATCGAACACCTCCAAAAGCACTTATTCTAACAAGAAAATAACATTTGTACTTACCAATTAAACAAAAAACAGCCCCGCAAACCAAATCATAACCTATTACGACACAAATACAAACAATGCTGCTGCAACGTGTTGTCGCAGGGAAATTTGGAGAAACACTGTTAGGTATATGAGTCATCGGCTATATATAGAATCAAGAATGACATCAGAGCTGTCCAATGAGATCGCTGAACGAGAGCTTGCGCTGCCGCAGGACGAAAGCTCATTCGAATCGATGGAAAGCCATGTGGTATTCAGGACTGGCGTTAATTTTATGTTGGCCCTAAGGACAATTACAGATGCACAGACTCGGCGTTGGGAAATATCGAAAAGGGGATGACGGAAGTGGATGGTTAATAAAGATTTTTATCAAATTTTGGTGGGTATTAATCGGAGTTTTTATTGTGATAGCTCCAGGAAGACGATACGTTAACATTTTTTTATTGTTTAGTGGTTAAAAAGTTTCAGTTACAAACACTCATGCTCACACATGTTCATCGAGTTTTTCTGTTCGCGTCTATGTGCCTTTACGTAACTTGGAAGTGTATGTCAAATGTTTTGGTCAGTAAAAAAGTGGCAAAATTTGCATGTTTTTTTGGTCATAGCGTCTTGGGTTGAGTCCCAGATATGGTCCCATTTCAATTTCATTATTTTCCATCTAACGCATATCTTATTTATAATTCTATGACACGAGACATCCCTTCATTTTAACAGTTAAATTGCCAGTGGAAATTCCATCAAGAATAATAAATTATTAACGAATCAAGGTCGGTCATTCCTTCTCTCTGAATAGAACGAGAGCTCGTAATTGTCCTTAGGGCAAACATGAAATTAATTTAAGCAGTCTTCACAAAGTCCTAGACATATCAAACCCAAGGAGGGACATGGAAAGTTTTTAAGTACGAGAGCAGTCTATTTAAATATACAGGATCTAAAAAACAGTTGCCAAAGCTCTAGCCTCAATAAATATCCGTTTTTCCTCACATCTTATGTATCAACCTTCGTAAACTCATTTAAATATCTTTTGTGGTCTACGGGAATTTTAATTTCAAAAGTTTTTTTGGCAATAAAATGTTTTGATGAGAAGGAGAGTATACCTTCGTAATAGGAACATGAAAAGAACTGCTTTGGGGAAGAAAAAATGATTGGAGAATTCTTCGTATGTAACAAAAGGACAACGGCATACAGCTGGAACGTTGAAAATAAAATATCAAAACCAATTAAAAAAAATTTATTTACAACACATGATAATTGGAAATAATTATAGAACCACTGTGTATAAACGAACACAATTGATATTCCATTAATTCTAGTTTATAAAGCTGCTCCCTTTTCGTTTGTTATTGAAGGACCTGAAATGTGGTTTAGATGGTCACCTCTAGTTTCATGGTTATGTGAACATTGGAGTGTTTGGCCACTTCTCCATTTTACTATTTCATTCTTGTCAAGAGAGGTTTCTACAAGAATGAGCAAATTGGAAAGTTACGATGAGTTTCCGACTATAGACAACACATTTTCGAACGAACAGATTTGTGTTAAATGGGATGAATTAATGTGACATTTACTACTGAATTTTTTATTGTAATATTAAATGACTTTTCGACTATCCATATTTCAACACAAGAACGTATCCTTTGTCCAAACATATTTTCAAATTAGATTCACCATAAGAACACTGGATTAAAATATAACGGCACCATTATATTTGACGTTTATCTCTGTTAAATGTTTATAACGGAACCATCAATAACCAGCCGTAATACGATGAAAATATCATAATTTTATTTCAGTTTTTTTTAAATAGAGCAAGTTAGCGCTCAGCCATACGCACCATACATTTTGAATATTTCTATCAATTTAATTATTTAAATATTAATTTTTTTTATTTTTTATTAGAATTTAAGTGCCTCGACAACTATGGCCATTGGCACTGAACAAAAGACAAAAAGACATATTATAAATACATACACTATCTTAAAACATAAAATTGGTAAAATACTCGGTAAAATATCAATCTAGTTTATATTTTGTGGGAGAGGTTAGTTGATTTGAGGAATTTCAATGTCTGGGATTTCAGCAGTGCAGTTTAAAAGCTCTCTCAGGTTTGGTCTTAGGTCTAGGCGCTTCTATGTAATGGTGTATTCCTGGCAGTCTGTGAGAATATGTTTAATGGTTAAAGTACTATTGCAGTGACGGCAGACGGGAAGGTTTTCAGAAGACATCAAGTAACCATGTGTGTATCTGGTATGGTTGATCCGCAATCGTCTAATGACAGTAGCTTCTCTCCTGGTTAGGAAATCGAGGGAGAGACAGCCGATTAATGGTTGTATATCGTAAAGGGCTGTTTTGCTGTTGTGCCAAAAATTTTGCCAGGACTCCTTGACGGACTTTGCGAATAATAGTTTTATGTCATCTGGGAGTAATTCCAATGTGAGATGGGAGCCAGATAAGACAGACTGTTACATCACGAGCTGAGAGAGTTTGATAGATGTCATTGATGTTTTGAACTATGGGATGGTCAGTAAAGATAGTATTGAGTGAATTAATTGAGGAAAGTGAATCGGTACAAATGGCAACGCGCTTGACAGGAGAAGAGATTTGCTTGAAAGCTTGGAAGATGCTATACAACTCACCAGTGTGAATGCTACATGTTGAGGGCCACCGATAGGAACCTATTAGTTCGTGGTTGGTTGTGACGCAGCAGCCAACACCAAAAGAAGTTTTTGAGGCGTCTGTGTAGAGAACTACATCATATGGTGTTTTTTCTAATATTTCCAAAAATGCTTTTTTTATAAGTATGTTGGGCGATTCATGTTTATTGAACTTGGTAAAGATTAAAATTGAATCAATCATACAAGTAAATATGTACGCCCATGGTTGAGTTTATTGTTGGTGTATTTATTGGATTACTAGAAATTCTCTGCTATTTTTAATTTCACAAATTGTGCATATTCAGGAGTACTGTTGTATTATTTGAGTGGTTAAAATAGGTTCACACTTTGCAGTTACTCATTTCTCTAGATGAAGTGCCTGGCCACTTCTATTCCGTTTTACTATTTCATTCTTGGTAAAGAAGGTTTCTGCAAAGATGAACAAATTGCATCTTTCCTTTTGAATGGGGTTTGAAAATTTGATGCGATTGACGCGAATTTTCAGGTCTGTGCGATTTGAGACTTGGATTCTCTATTGGGGTGCGAATTCGGGGGTTATTTTTCGGCGATAAAGGTCTTACCCTCCTGATAAATATCATATAGGAAGCTACAAATAGGGTTACAAAAACATGCTTCTATTTGCTGAGGTGTGATTTTTCGTATTGGATTTTCGGATAAACAAAATATCCACTTGAATTTCTTTTCAATCGTTGAAAAATATCCATCTACTCTACCAGGTGTAACATGGTTATTGAAAGAATTAATGTCAGTAATTTTCTGTTCGTCATTTTGCTATTTTTTTACTCCCAACTTTTGTGGTTTACAGTCAGATTGCTTCTACGGAATTTATATTTTCCGCGAAATATTATGTAACATTTTGTAATTAAGCGATCTAAAATAAAATTCGACCGCATAAATTGTAAATTAATTCTGGCTTCACTATTTCGAAACTAAATTATGATCCGCATTACAAATCTACTCATTAGTTGGGGGATAATACTAATTGATTTTCCGCACGGGATTTGTTTTCACAAATTACTGGAAAACAATGAGGCGGGTTGAAGTTTTTAAATGAAAGCTTTTAAAAGCTAAATATGCGAAAAAATGAAAAAAAACAATGTAATAAGATGGCCAATAAATGCTTAAAATTAATTAATTATAACATAGTTTTCTGGAGTGTACCCTTTAATTAGGGTGAGTAAAATGCTTAGCCTCGGACTGGTTTGCAAAAATCTTCTCAGCTACACATTTTTTTCATTCCAAACCTGACCACACCACGCTATAGATATAACAATAAACTAAAATTGTGTAAATTTGCAAAATGACCAAACAGTCAAGAAAATTGATCTACTTCGCTTCATCCATTATGCAGTTTATCCCTAAAGTTGTGTAATTAATGAATTGTGTGTATTCCCTTTCATGTTGGGAATTTTTTGTTGAAAATACAATTACCAAAATCAAATTGTTGAATCAAGCTGTGGTCGCTATTGATTTCTTTTGTTATTTATTTCAGTAGTGAGGGCAACTCTTTTTATATTGCTAAAAAAAGCTATACAAGCTATTCCAAAGTGAATCTGGTTTGTAAGCTATGAGTTTAGGGTTCAACAAACCTGAGTATTTCAATAAAAAAGAAGCAGAAACAATTTTATGCCGCTATTCAATATAAAAGTGAGCTGTATTTATAAAGGCTGCTCAGAAACTCTACATACTATAAGTGATTTTGTCAAAATTTTGCTGTTAAGTAAGTTTTTTTAGCATATCTCAAAAAACCGCTACCTACAAACTTCAAATTTGGTGGATTGTATAAATCTGCAGTGATAAATAGTTCACTTAAACCTGCTTTTTAGTATCATCATAACACAAACATTAACTTGCTCTTATTATGGCGTGCCATTTTGGTATTTAATAAGGTCGTTTTAAAAACAAAAATATCTCTTCTTTCAAAAATGTCTATTACCCTGCTTCAAGCGGTACCACACTGTAAAAAATTTTAAGTTTCCTGATAAATGCTTTATAATGTTTATTTTTACAAGTATAATAAATGTTATATTTCGATTTCTAAGTTTTTCTAGCGTTTGCGGACATATACGTTTGGACAGGAAACTAACATGGAACTCGCAGGATAGAGCGCAGGATGGGCTTAAATTAATTGAAAAAATTATACAAAACATAATAGAAATTCAATTTCCATTATGTATTGAGGTTGCCTATCCTGCAGTAATGTGTTTACTATCCGATTTCAGGTACTTGCATTAGAGTAGTATAGGCAACCTCAATACATAATGGAAATTGAATTTCTATTATGTTTTTCATAATAGAGATTCGTGTAAAACATAATTTTAATTCTTCAACAGAATAATTACGGGATAAAAATGTTTGAAAGAAGAGATATATATTTTTTCCTCTTTTAAAACGATGTTATTAAATACCAAAATGGCTCGCCATATCTTATTTATTAAATGTTATAACTAATGGTGAAACCAAACTGCTCCACTGTGTTCATACAACATCAAAATTATTATACACAAGGGCTGTGCTGTCATCACTCCTGTCCTGATAAATGCTGCTCTATTAATTCTAGTAATTCAAGCACATTTATTCTGCCGTAACCAAGTGTTGATTGGTGATTTTTCAAGATGAATGAACAATTTTATTTTTTGCGAGAACAAGGTGATAAAGTCGAATTGATGACCGTTTTTGACGTTGACTGTTAAACCCGTCTGATAACTTGATGTATTATGCGATCAAGCCCAATACATGCGTTTAGTTTGTTCAAAAAGGTAAATAGATTTTGAATACTTTTAAAAGTGTCTAGATCCATTGTGTGGAAAATATTAGACAGTAATTTCCCTTTGAACGATATATTATAAATATTTAAGCAGCTTTGAAGGCTGTTGAGCCCACAACATGATGAGTCTAAGACACTTTGCAAAATTTATATATGGTTAGGTTTGTCTTTAAAATGTTTTTGTCCATTTCACTAAAATTTGCTAGCAAGAAGTGCATATACTAATTACGCTTATTAAAACAATAGAAACAACATAATTTTAAAGCCTCTAACCCTTTAGCAGCTATAACCGAATGATGGTTTTATATCCGGGGTGTATGCAATAAAATTGCTACCGCCCAAGATAACCCCACAAAACGGACTAACGATAAACGCATTAAATGAAAAACAGAGACTTGATTTTATGGCGACAAAGCAATAAAACGTAACTTTTCGGAATGTATCGTTCACCATCCAAAAAGTATTTGTGAATGTTTCGGCTTAATGAAACGACAAATCATTTAATACTCTTAAAATGAAAATAAATGTCCTGATTTTAATGGTGGAATTGGACAGTGAAATTAGTCTGAAACTTACCATAATTCATTTATTAAAATTGTTCGGAGAATTTTGAATTACTGAAATGGACAGTGGACAAGTCAAGTCGTTAAAGGGAATGCTGGATTGTGAGAGAGAATAGATAATACGGAGAGGTTATTGACAATTAGAAATTAAAGTGAACCAGAGGAGAATTGACACAAATATAGGAAAATAAGGAGAACCTAACCTAACTTCACTCACTAAAAAATGGAGGTGACAGTGACTATCTAGTATGTAAAACTGGAATGTTGTAGTCTCATCCTGATCCTGATTGTAAATTAATGGGAGTTATTAATAAAGGTTGCATTACGACCATAACCCCTAAATCCCAATAGAGGACCTGTAATTTGATAATAACTTCATTAGTAGTGGCACTGGACTATCCGAGTCAAGTTATGAAAAATGTCATTATTCTCTATAGCCGTCGTGTCACTTTGATGTTGGTTTTATCTTTCATTTAGAGCGGATAATTAATTTGTCTACGAAATTTCATAATATCAATATTAATGATGACATTATAATTTAAAAGTTGTGGGCACGTTAGTGGAATCAATAAAAATGGTACACCTTTGTTTGATAATTATCTTAACGAGATAATTAATCTACACAGCTTGTTCAATTGAAACCCATCTTTGGTCCAGGAAAAATGTATTGACAAGTACAGTTACAAATAACTACCACTACAATTGAGGCACATATCCCACTGTTTCACCAACCGATGTATACCCTGCTTATAGAATTCTTGTGGCTGCTGCTGGAAGAATTATTTCACAGCTTTTTGTACTTCTGCGTCCGACTGAAAACGGTTACCATTTAACGCCTTTTTTAGTGGCCCAAAGATGTGAAAATCGCAAGGCGGTAAATCGGGACTATAGGGTGGATGCTCTAATATCCTCCATTTCTTTCGTTGCAGATTTTCTTTCACTACGTTGACAACATGAGGCCGAGCATTATCGTGAAGCAGAATAACACCACGTGAAAGCTTCCCTGGACGTTTTCTTCTTATTGCTTGTTGCAGCTTGTTCAAAGTTTCATTATACAGGTTTGCGTTGATATGCACTCTAGGTTCTGTAAACTCTATCAGCAAGGGTCCTTCATGGTCGAAAAAAAATGTCAACATCACCTTGCCTGCAGAAGGTTGAACTTTAAACTTCTTTGGTGGCGGAGAATTTGCGTGTTTCCATTGCATCGATGACAGCTTACTGGATGGTTCAAAATAATGATACCAAGATTCATCGCCAGCAACTATTGACGAGAGAAAGTCATTACCATTTTGACTGTATTCCGTGAGGTGTTGCAAAGACAAGCCCATTCGCAAGCTTTTTTGGTCCTCAGACAAAAGACGAGGAGCCCATTGCGCACAAATGTTGTGACTTAAAATCGCTGTCAAATATAAACGAAATAAACAGATCAGTGTGACGTTTGCATACACTACTAATGTTGGAAAACGTCAGTTGAATGATTACAATTGTTTCCAAGGGTAACCTGACCAAAGATGGGTTTCAGTTGAAAAAGCCTCGTTATTTATTATCAGTTATGGTGAAACTAAATTTTTTTATCGAGATTTTGCGACAGACACCCGAAAAACGGGACTCTGTTAATTTTTCTTTATTTTGAAAATACTTTTTCCTCAAGATTCGCGCGTATTCATTTTTTTGAATGGTATTGTTGGAATAGAAGTCTTCGACAAAAACATAAGAACAGGAACAAAACAGCGAAAGTAAAATTAAAAAAAGGAAACCGCCATTAGCCCAAAAAAGTGATTAAATTTAATTCTGCATTGTGCAAGTCGCATAATAAATGAAGTGTATTAATAATTCAGATCGAGTCCGGGAACAATTGCTTTCATTACGAAAGAATGCAATCAAAGTGGATTCAAAGTTTTGTATTTTTTACCAAGGCAGATGTAAAATTTACATACCTCTACCCTTTATAGCAAGGCCTGAATGTTATTAAAACACAATTTTGCATTTGAAATGAAGGAGTTTATTATTAAATCAGGTTTATATATAATTTTATATTTTTTTTATAAAAATAATATACTTAATGAAATATTGCCAATTAAACGAAGTACGTTGTTACAGAAACAATAACCCAACACTCCACTATAGTTAACGTAAATTGAAATATGTCTTAAATTTCTAATTTTTAGCCAATTTAGTCACTGAAGTATCAATTTTCTTGTTGAAGTGAAAACTTCTCATGACCGCACAGGCTATATTTATTACTGGAAAAAATAGAAATCCGAAAAATTTAAAGAAAATTCAGGAATGTCGAATTAACAAAACTATCAAGATAAAAATACTCAAAATTTGTATAATATGGTAAGACAACACAGGACAACGTCTGTCGGTCCACTAGTTAATTTGTTTGAAAAAATTTCATCTACCATAGGCGCATCATTGAATTTGCTTAAGGGATAAATGTAATTGTGAAGAAGGCTTCATTTATTTGAAAAATTCTCTATTTTACGGGCATCCGATAGAAATTCTCCATTTATCATGGGGCTACCTATTTCTTTTTTATATCTTAAGTTGTGGTTACTCTGGATTACTCTTAGGCTTATCAGGGGAAACATTTTACGTTCTGTTCTCGTTTATTATAGACAGAATTTTAAAAGTCATTGTGATAATCTCATAAAACGAAATGCATAAAACCATCCCAAGTAAGCTTCTTACATTATGTCAAATAGCGTTTAAATCTTTAATCAGAATTGATTAATGCTTTTAGTATGGTGTTCCAGCTTCTACCTAATAAGTCGAGATCGGCAGTTACATCCCATCGATTTTTACCACGTTCCCGTTTGGCAAAAACGAGAAAAAAAAAGGATTATTGAAATTCACTGTTCGACTTATCTTAAATCTAAATCCAATTACGAGAGCAATAGGCAAGGCGGTATAATAAAGGAAATGTTTTTTTAGAAACGTCCAACTTCAAACTTATTACATGTGTCGAATTGATTCTAGATCTTGCGATTAAAATTTCATCTACTATAATTTTCATACCAAATCGGTTTTTCTCTCATAGAAACTCTCTTTTATCCACTTTTAAGCCTGTACGAAGACGAAATTGGAAACATTGATTGAAAGTTAACATTAAAAGTTGAAAGACGGGTTAATAAAAAAATTATTTGAAGTGATATACTCCGTTTCCCAATATAAAAAGGCAAAAATCGTTGTTGAACTGAACCTAGAGATCTTAGTTTCACTTTTATCATATGTTTGAAAATACGTTTAATATTTATCTTTAGCTATCTGGCAGCTCGGTTATTATTGGAAGTTTTGACAAATTATTGAAAAAAGTACACATATTTCAATCTTATAATATTCTAGTTCGAGCCGTCTCTTATTATTTTGATCTGAAGCTACCTAGTAGATATAAAAATTGAGATCATAAAGCTTTCGTGTTACAAGATCGGTTGAATTTAGTATTACAGGTGTGTTTTATTGCGGTTATCTCACACTTTTTCTATCTTAGACAGATAATTGAGAAATTACCCAACAACTTTTATATATTTTATGACAGGTACAGTTATTTATTAGATGGGAAATTTAAGTTTTAGATAGAAAAGGCGAACTTTATTTAATTAAGAGGGATTTTCTAGATATTTATCGCAGGTAGGGACCTTTCTTCTTTTTTTGCAACTTTTTTTTTCCAAACGTAATTTACTACATGCTGCACTCATGAATTATAATATATTTTTATCATACTGATAGCACGATTTCAGGTAAGAGACCCTAAAACCGCAATAAACCATAGGCGGACTTTGGAATTTAGGCAGGGTTAAATGTATGTAATTGTAATTGTTCTAAATTGGAACACCTACATCAATTACTTTGTCAAAGATGTCTGCAGAAAACTGGAAAAAAGCTGTGAGTCATACGCGTAAAGAAGAACAGAAGATGTGGCAACAGGTCAATACCATGGATGGAACCGTTGAATCTACAATAATTAATGTTGGAGTTGAAGATTCGTCAGAATACGAATGGAATTTTGATTAGGTACATCATCTGCTTATAACAAATCAGGGATCCAACTCACTGCTATACAGTGCGTCCATGAAGCAACGCATAAATTTATTATTAGCTAAATAAACAATAATATTAAAAATTCCCGAAACAGGTCAATTTTTGATTTTAATTTACTGTTTTTTCAAATTATAATGTTATTTACAGGGTGAACCATCTTCGTGTGATGACGTCATCGCCATTTTTTTTAAGTGGAACACCCCAATTTTTTTTCGATTTCCGGATTTCCCTTGATGAGCTGATTCCAAAAATGTACACTTTGTTTCAAATTGGTACAGGGTGGAAAAAATACAAAAATTGTAATTGCATAATTATGAAATTACTGTGATTTACTACCAAAAAGAAACAAAAGAATATTTACAATAAATGTTCAAATTGTTCTCCATTGACTGCTAGACAATGACAGAAACGGACATTACATTCTTCTTTAACATTTTGTAGCATAGCGGGTGTTATGTTCTGCATTTTTGCCTGATTCGGTCTTTTAGATCACGGATATTGTCAGGTCTGTTAGTATAAACTTTGGATTTTAAATAACCCCATAAAAAAAATTCTAATGAGGTAAGATCAGGGGATCTAGCGGGCCATTCCACTGTTCCCCTTCTTCCTATCCATACCGTTGTGGAAAGGTCCTGTTTAAAAACTCGCGCACAGTTACAGCGAAATGTGGCGGTGCACCATCCTGTTGAAACCAGATTCCACGGTCTAGATTGTTGGGTATTTGAATATCAGGAAAAAGCTGGATCAGATCAGGAATCATTGTATTTTGTAGGAAATCCAGATACAATGCTCCTGTTGAATTTTCGTCAAAAAAATATGGACCAATAATTGTATTTCTCACAATACCAGCCCATACGTTGATTTTTTGTGGTCTTTGCGTATGGCATTCTTGTATCCAGTGTGGATTTTCATCAGACCAATAACGGGTGTTTTGCCTATTAACATGCCCGTTCAAATAAAACGTTGCCTCGTCCGAAAATAAAACGTTGTCAGTGAAATTATTTTGGTTCATCATATACTCGCAGAATTCAGTTCTTCGGTCAAAATCGTTTTCAGACAATTCATGGATAAGTCGTACTTTATAAGGATGGTATTTTACCTTTTTAAAAATGTTTGCTACTGAAGACTTTCCAATACCTAAATCCCTAGATAATCCTCGCACTGTGCAGTGTGGATTTTCTATTGCCGACAAAATTATGTCTTCTTGAATATTTTCATCAATTTTTGTTCTACCGGGCTTTGGTGCATCCCTCACATGTCCTAATTCTCTGTATTTTTGCTCTATTCTACTTACAGTAGATTGTGAAATGGGTTCACGATCTGGGTGCCTCTGCATACCTCTTGTTGACTCCGCATCCTGTCGCCAATACCAATCATCATTAATATTTCAATCCTCTCACTTTCGGTTAACCGCATTTTGTTAAAGAAGTTGCAAAATTATGATATGATAAATTTCTTTGTAGATAGTTTTCACATAAACGTACCTTGTTTACAGAGTTAACAATAACAGAAATGTAGGTACTTTAACGTTGTTGACAGTTTTTACCGGCAAATGATAAAAAATGACAGAAAAAAATTTCAAACAATAAAAATTTTAGTCGAGGGGCTTGGATCACTAAGCTGTTAAATACAATGTTAAAAATTATACGGAGTGTTTAAAGTAGTAGTAAGTAAATACGTGATTTCATTTAATGTGTTTATTACGTTTATTCTTTTATTTCTTATTTTGTAGGTAATTTAATTTTTTTTATTTTCCTTCACCCTGGACCAATTTGAAAGAAAGTGTTATACATTTTTGGAATCAACTCATCAAGGGAAATCCGGAAATCGAAAAAAAATTGGGGTGTTCCACTTAAAAAAAATGGCGATGACGTCATCACACGAAGATGGTTCACCCTGTAAATAACATTATAATTTGAAAAAACAGTAAATTAAAATCAAAAATTGACCTGTTTCGGGAATTTTTAATATTATTGTTTATTTAGCTAATAATGAATTTATGCGTTACTTTATGGACGCACTGTATATAAAACTACTTAATTGATTAAATTGAATAATATAGTATCTTATTCTTACCCAACTACACTGCACTGTCAAGACAAATTTATCACTTCTAAATAGATTTGAATGGTAATGGCATTAGGGTTCTATTGTCCTCACTACCTGCGGTTCACTATACAGGAAGAATCTAGCGAAAGCTGCTAACTGAACAATTATTTGCATGAAGAAGTCTTACAATTCTGTTTAATTATTTGAATAACCGTGAAGTGATTCAGACACGTTTCTGAATTTATAATGAGCTCTTCAGCTATCAATATGATAGGAATATACTATAGTTCGTGAAGTTCTTACTTAGAAGATAAAAGTTGCATGATCCGTTGGGCGATCGAGTGGGACGTGTAATGAATTGCGAGCCATTGTTTCTAAAAGAGAGCCCACCGGTTCTGACAGAAAGATTGTCCCAGCTCAAGTTGTTGAATGTTGAAATAGTGTTAAAATATTGAATTAAAATAATTGATGGTGAAATAATTCTCCGAATCCTCTGGGTTTTTTTCACTCGTTACGTTTTCATTATTTCCCCTAATTATCTTTTCGGATGGTGTAAGCAAGTTTAGCTGGACAAGCAAAACATTTTGTTTTTCCATTAATAAAGTTGGATTAGGACAGTCTGGTCGCAATCAAAAACTCATTATCGCTCGTTCATACTTTTATCCAAACGCCAATACAATGACCGTATCCGCAACGCAATCCCCTATCATTCTGGATAAAAAAACCATTCAAAAAAGTATGAGAACCGGTCAAGTGACGGCTATTGTTCGTAACAAAAAAAAGTATTAAGTGAAAATGAAACGGGATACTGGAACGCGAAAATACCTCCACTAAGTGAAACATCACAGATGTTAGCGAAATAAAAATGCACTAATGAAAGGTAGTAGCAAAATGAAAATATCCTCTGTAATGTTTTTATAAAGGAAAAGCTATTTCAAAATTAACTTAAACCAAAAACGCTAAAAAGACCGCTACACGTATATACACTTTGTTATTGATAAGATGCGACATAGGGATTCCTGTACCTACAAAACTGTCAAGCGCGAGCTAACTTTTTTACCAAATAGAGTTCATGAAAAATAATAACAGATTTGGAAAGGTCGTTGAAAAATAAGTTCAATTAAGCTTTTAATTTTCGCTCTGGTATAATAAAAAAATAGATCATTATGTTTTAAAAAGTAGTACAGATTGAGATCCAGTCATCTGGATTTGTCAGACTAGATTGGATGCTGTTTGATGGGATGATAAAGCAGAAAATTAAAAAAAATCGGTATCCCGTCGCTTTCGCCAAATTTTAAAAAAATATGCGGTGTTGGGAGGCCATAAAGAATTGGAAAACGCGGAAAATATTTTTGGAAATCCACGGGATACTGTGATTTTCTTCATTATACCTATAAAAGATCAATATATGGCAATGGAAGTCTATTTTATTCATCAAATACAACATTCCCAGTCATCTGGATTTGTCAAACTAGATTGGATACTGTTTGATGGGATTATAAAGCAGAAAATTACGAAAAATCAGTATCTCGTCGCTTTCGCCAAATTTTTAAATAAATATCATTACCATAATTCGCAAATGTCGGAAGTCCATTTTGACTGATTTTACAGGGAAGGATAAAAACGTCTTATTGGGTTGAATTATTAGTGGTTGATGATTCTATTTTGGTACACTACGTAATTTCAGGCTTAGAATCTGTTATTTTAAAACTGTTTTTAGAAAACAAATTTTTTTTAGGATAGTATTAAACGAGATGGTACCAAAAACCCAATTTTGATAAAAATGGTCTCACGACATTTGCGAATTAGGGTAACGATATGCATTGTTAGCTCACAGCCTTTTTTTCAAACTTGAGAGAAGTGGCGTTGGGATAATGATTTTTTGCTTATTTTACCCATAATTGTCTAATATTGTATGATAAAGTCTTATTTTTTGCATTAATACAACAATACAACATTTCTAGTCATCTGGATTTGTCAAATTAGATTGGATACTGTTTGATTGGAATATAAAGCAGAAAATTACAAAAACTCAGTATCCCGTCGCTTTCGCCAAATTTTCAAATGAATATCCGTTGTTGGCACACAGCCTTTTTTTCAAATTTGACAAGAGTGGCGTTGGGATAATGATTTTTTTGCTTTTTTCACCCATAATTGGAAAATATTGTATGATAAAGTCTTATTTTTCGCATTAATACAACATTTTTAGTTATTTGGATTTGTCAAATTGGATTGGATACTGTTTGATTGGAATATAAAGCAGAAAATTACAAAACTCAGTATCCCGTCACTTTCGCCAAATTTTCAAATAAATATGCATTGTTAGACACAGCCTTTTTTCAAATTTGACAAAAGGCGTTGGGATAATCATTTTTTGCTTTCTTTACCTGTAAATGGCAAATATTGTATGATAAAGTCTTATTTTTTGCATTAATACAACATTGGGATAATGATTATCGATTATTTTCAAATAGGTCATAACTTTTTTAATATTGTTTTCATTTGTTAGGCAACGTCTAATATAATTTGGAAGCATCATTTGTTGTCGTTGATTTATGATCAATTGTTAGGATTGTATTGCATATTTCGCATATTGGCAGATTTTGTCTTATAAGCATAAAGGAGGATGTAAGATGTGTGTGTCCAATTCTAATTCTTGTTAATTTGACCTGTTCTCTCCTGTTTGAATCTAATTTCTTCATCCATGGTTTAACAGAGGTTTTTAGCATACGTAGCTTGGACGCATGTTGAATCCATTGATTCTGCCATGTTGATATTATTATTTGATTAATGTGCAGCTTGTAATCATCTGATCTCACGATAATTTTTTCTTGTTGCTCACTGAGTGCTCTTTTTGCAGCTTGGTCAGCACATTCATTACCAACGATACCAAATATACTCGGTATCCATAGGAATATTACTTTTTTCCCGACTGATTCCAAGTGAAATAATGAATATTTCTAATGAGCGGGTCAGAATTGAAGTTATTTTCTACAGCTTGGAGTGAGCTAAGTGAGTTATTTTTTGCATTAATACAACATTTCTAGTCATCTGGATTTGTCAAATTAGATTGGATACTGTTTGATTGGAATATAAATCAGAAAATTACAAAAACTCAGTATCCCGTCGCTTTCGCCAAATTTTTAAATAAATATGCATTGTTAGACACGGCCTTTTTTCAAACTTGACGAAAGTGGCGTTCGGATAATGGTTTTTTGCTTATTTTACCTATAAATGGCAAATATTGCATGATAAAGTCTTATTTTTTGCATTAATACAACATTTCTAGTCATGTGGAATTGTCAAACTAGATTGGATACTGTTTGATGGGATTATAAAGCAGAAAATTACAAAAAAATCAGTATCCTGTCGCTTTCGCCAAATTTTTAAATAAATATGCATTGCTAGACACGGCTTTTTTTCAAACTTGACGAAAGTGGCGTTCGGATAATGGTTTTTTGCTTATTTTACCTATAAATGGCAAATATTGTATGATAAAGTCTTATTTTGCACATGAATACAACATTTTTAGTCATCTGGATTTGTCAAATTTGATTGGATGTTGTTTGATTGGAATATAAAGCAGAAGATTACAAAAA
>CAJUYI010000094.1:444526-459480 GCA_910591695.1 Galerucella pusilla
TGATTTTTTGCTTATTTTACTCATAAGTGGCAAATATTGTATGATAAAGTCTTATTTTTTGCATTAATACAACATTTCTAGCCATTTGAATTTGTCAAACTAGATTGGATACTGTTTGATGGGATTATAAAGCAGAAAATTACAAGAAATCAGTATCTCAACGCTTTCGCCAAATTAAAAAAAAATATTCGGTCTTGGGAGGCGACAAAGCATTGGAAAACGCGGAAAATATTTTTTGAAAACAACGAGATACTTTAGTGGGCGATTCGTTATTCAATTTTAAGCAGAGAGGTTCCTATAAACGTAAAAATGTTACAAAAACAGCAAGCTAATGACTTTCAATAATTTGCATTATGCACTGTGTTATTTATAAGATGCGACACAAGGATTCCTGTACAAAACTGTCAAACGCGAGGTAACTTTTCCACCAAATAGCGTTGGTAAAAAATAGTAACAGATTTGGAAAGTTGAAAAATAAGTTCAAATGCACTTCCAATTTTTTTCAATTCGCGCTGGTTTAATAAAAAAATGGATACCTAGTTATGTTTACAAAAGTCGAACTCCATTTTCTACCACTTTCGAATACTGGTATACTACTTTTTTAAACATACGAGTAATCATACAACCAGAGCGAATTCAAGAAAATTAAAAGTGCGTTTGAACTTATTTTTCAACGACCTCTCCAAATCTGTTACTATTTAGATACTGTATAAGTACACATAGATTCAAAAGTTTTGCATCACCCTAAATCTCCGAAAAAAAAAATGTGTTCATTATAAATGGATCAGAGATTAATAAAATAATTAGTTTCAATAAAAAAAACGTGTATATTTGTCAAAAATTTTTATTATCCAATAATAAACTTGCTTTAAACATAAAAAGTATCTTTAGAAATTGGATAAATTAAATACAAATTGATTCTTTTTGAAGAAAAGGTTAAGTGAGAACCTGCATGAGAACTTTTAATAAAGAGTATTTCCACCTCTAGAATTTATGCAAGCTTGAAGTCGCCTGCCTATGCTGTTTACCAAATTATTGATATTCTGTTGAGAAATATTTCGCCATTCTTCTTGGGCCGCAAGAACAAGCTCTTGAACACTCCTGGGTGGATTTCTGCGTGCTGCCACTGCCCTGGCAAGCATGTCCCAAGCATGTTCTATGGGATTCATGTCAGGAGATAGGGCAGGCCAGCTCAAAGATTGATCCCTTCAGTTTCAAGATACTCATTTACAGCTCTGGTCCGATGAGGTCGGGCGTTATCGTCCATAAAAACGAAGGAATTGCCAACAGTTGCGCGCCATAGTCTCACGTGAGGATGTAGAATCTCTCTGAGATACCAGTCATCGTTGCCTCCACATAAATTAATTCTGTGCGATCATTTAACATGATACCAGCCCAAAACATAGCACTTCCTCCTCTGAAGGGCGGCACGGAGCGAGCATGGGCAAGCTGAGCAACTCTCGTTGGATCCCGCCACACACGTATTCGATGGCTATCTTGTACCAAACAAATCCTTGTCTCGTCGGAAAAAACACCGAATTCCAAAATTCTTCAGGCAAGGCCGCGTGTTCTTGAGCCTACTGTAGTCGGCGAACTCTGTGCTCAGGTTGTAGTCTGGGCACTCTTATTGGTCGGCAACACCTCAAACCTGTCGCAAGTATTCGTCTTCGTAATGTCGAGATCGATACTTGAACTCCCAACGCATGTCTCAAATCTCTTTGGAGTGCTGGTATTGCCATGGTGGGGTTTCTTCGGATAGTTGAGTGGATATAGCGGTTCTGCCGCTGATTAGTAACACGCCTTCTACCGCTTCTAGGTATATCACGAAGAGAATTGGTCTGGAGGTACCGGTTCCATACACGAGACACATTACTTTGCCAAACGCCAATTCTGTTTGTTTGCCACGAACCTTTGGGAATGACCTTCCTCAACTAAAGCCACTATTCTTGAACGAACAATCTCACTTATGACTTGACGATTCATGTTTGCACTTAAAATCGTAAAAATCAAATGCCTTGAATGTTAAAATGATCGCACTAAAAATGTTATCTTACAAAAAAAAACTGTAAACATCTGTATATTGCAAAAAATATGGAACATATTGAAATGGTAAACATTGATAAACAAGCCAACAAAAAATTGTTAGCGCAAAAAAATTCCTTCGCATCCGAAGAAGGTGATGCAAAACTTTTGAATCTATGTGTATACTGTATAAGTGTATATAATTTAAGAAGAAATATTCACCAACTATAGTTATATCGAAAAAATGTTCATTCTTAAAAGAGAACAAGTGCCATGGCTTAGTTTTATATTTTTGTGCACCATTTAGATAAGATTTTATTCTTTTCATAACTTCTCACGAAGCATATTTCGTTCAAAAGGAGGTCAACTAACACGTATTTTAGCTTCCGCAGATGATTTTGGACAAACTTTATTTTTAAATATCAAAATTAGTCCATGTAACATCGCTCCACAGCTTTTTACATCAACTAATCCTATTTTAGATCCCATCAAAAACATTCTCTTTTTCACGTTACGAGTCCATGTATCTCGTTTGTGAGTACTTCAACAACTAATTCAATTTACTTGTAAGTTACTTTCCCTCTTAGAAAGTCCCATAAAGGGGTGCCGGGAAATGGTCGGATATCACTTTACGTAACAATGTCATACTTGTCCCACATATATTTTATTTTATTACCAATAAAGCATTAGTCCGAGGTAATGTTTGTGTTATGAAGTTGTAAATTATAATCACTTTTTTATTCTCGGTGATACACGGCTTTATTTCAGTTTTATGTTCTTAATTCCTTATATAAATAGAATTTTTCGATAAATTATTAGACGTTATATAATTACACGTAGTTTAGTATAAATAAAAATATCCCAAGGCGTAAATAACTCTCGCCGTCGAGTTAGCCGTATCGAAATCCTCTGAAAGTGCCAATAAATAAGCTACAGGACAAAAAGCAATCGCCGCGGCATATTGAGTGATTGAGATAGCACTTTCGTTGAGATGAGCCCTTATCACGAAAATACCCTACACGCTAGTCCTTTAACGTTATGGGGTAAAGCCCTTGTACACCTAGAATTACGGTGTCTTATTAATTTGCATACCAAATGTTCATTACGGCAAGGTCGATTGCCTTAATTAAGCATTCTAACTCCATATACCGCCAACTGGAATATTGGGGATCAACAGTGGTGGTTTTTGGTAAATCCGCAAATAATTTTTGTTTTTTATCGGTAAATATTCGTTAGCCAACGATTGATAATTGAATCGTTTAAATTTTAATCACGATGTTCGTAAAACATTCTAGATTTAAATTAATTAGCAATGTAATCTAACGGATATAAATCTGGATTTAATAGGAATAATAAATCCTAAATAAAACCATTCATTTGACACCAAACATTTTCCTTAAATCTCTATACAGAGTACCACAAGATCTCGTACCAAAAACTTGAAAGATGATAGAGAACCTTGATGAGAAAATTATTACAGTGGCCATATTTCTTGACATTTTCAAAATCTGTTCATAAACGTTATAAACAGGTAGTGTAAAATAAAATCCCCAAATAAGAATAAATATCAGATACAATTTCATTTGTTCTAGTAGTACCTAACAACCTTGTTCCTGCTGTAATATTTACATATCTATGTGACCATTTTCAGCACATTAATTCCTGTTTGTGACCAAATCGCATTCCTATTTTCCAATCAATTTCATACTCGTATCATTCGCTTTTCACTGCGGAAATTCTGTTAATCCTACTTCAATTATTCCAATACATACGATGAATTGCAACTTCATTTATCCAACCTCAATGATTAATTTTTCGTCTTGTAATGAATTTTGAGCGATTGTGCAGCACTAAGTAGACCAGGCAAGCAAGATAAAAAGTCCACAAAACCTTGAATCAATAATTAATATTCACACTAATTTTTTCTGCTCCTGAATGTTACCGTGAATGACCGAAATCTGATGAATGTCGAGATACACCGGTGAATGTCAACATTCTCAACGTTGCTTGACGTATGTCCGAAATATTGTTGAAATTTCATTATTTCTAACTTACACAGGCGATTGTCGACATTCAGGATATACTCATGGTGTATGTTAAAAAGAATTTTTTTTTTAAATAAAAACAAAAAAAATCCATAGGTCTTTATTTATTAAAATAATATGGGAAAAGGACTTTGTTGAACTCAAAACAAACAGTAGAACATAAATATATAAAATGAAATATAAAAAATAAGAACAATATTGTAATGAATGTATCGTGAATGGATACTTGGTAGACTATAGGTGTGGAATAGGTGCTGCTGGTCACTCGGTGGGTCATCTTACAGGAATAAAACAACTACCTGTAGCACTGGGACACGTTCTGTTTATTACTTTAACTTACTATTATACATTAAACTACTTATTACTAACACTAATATTAATAGTAATGGTAATCATAATTATAATGAGAATCGATCATTAGAATGCCTCTTAAAACACTATCGTTAGCATATTTATACGACGAGTCAAGTTCATTATAAGTAAATATAAATAATACTATTTATGTTTATTTCACGCTCTGAACTTGACTTCGTACGTGCAACCTTCCTAATTCTTATTTATATAAAGATTCATGATTTTTTGGAATTAGCTTCAAGGGAATTTATGTCTTTTTAATTAAATATTATTAAAACTTATTGTTTTGACCAAAAGGCATCACAATATCTTATTTATTGCAACAACTTAAACTACCGTGGCACTTCGAATTGCACAAAAGTTCCTTGCTTTTACAGCTGCATTTAGTCGTGGAGCACTTCCTTTTGCAGTTACAACGTGTATAGCCTTGCCCTCCACTTTTTGAATTAGCAGAACCTGCTTATCTTAGCGACATTTCTTTTGTTGAAACTTCGTCCATGAAAAGTAACATTTCCTTAGAAATTACAAACTTATTACGAGTGGAAAGCTGCTTCAAGGTACCATTTTTGTTAGCTAATCTATAAAAGACTGAATCCTCTATTCCAACAACAACCGCTAACACATTTCGAGGGTCTGTACGACCACGGTCGACACCAGGGAATTGAATTCTTACGGTATCACCAATTTGGGCAGGAGGAAACTTTTTTTTGAGGTTCGCAACATTTTTGTTGCTTGAAGTAGAAGATTCTCTTTTGCAGCTACTCTTTTTAAAGAAATTAGCTCGTGTTGTTCAGTCAGTGCTTGAGATGAAGATGTGTTAGGTGGCGGATCAGTCAGTGCTTGAGATGAAGACGTGTCAGGTTGCGGGTCAGCTCCAATGGTATTTTCATTATCCATGTCTGTTTCAACATAAGCTTCTAGCTGTTCTTCGGTCTCAATGTTTGAAATTTGCCCGCGAGGGAGTGATGACGATGTTATACCCCTTTTTGGTTTAACGCCAAACAGGGCTTCATAAGGACTCTGGCGTATTCATTCGTGATAAGTTGTGTTTTTGGCGAATTGGACAAACGGCAAACCTTCTGACCACTTGTTTGAATCATTGTCTTGCATCCAAGCAGTTAACATATTTTGTATGTCCTGATTGGCTCTTTCAACTGAGCCTTGTGTTTGACTGTGACGAGGCTTTTCGTGCACTATTTTAACATCTTTCCACATAGCGCATAGTTCAGAGATGACTCGATTACTGAACTCTTTGCCATTATCCGAATGCAATATAGCGGGAGCACCAAAAAATTTGGAGAAGGTGATATGCTACTTCTTCCGATCTCTTGCTTTTTAAAGGTCGTAACTGGACAAATTTGGTTAAATTATCTTGATATACCATTATAAACTTGTAATCGCCATCCTTGTGTGATTGCAAGTCTATCAAGTCGACTTGACATCTAAAGTTCAATTCGGAACTGAGCATTGGTTTCACAACAATACCTTTTTTAGGCGCACTATGTTTCATTTGACATTGCTTACACAAATTTAAATACAACATTACAACTTCATAAGTGATATTTTTGTATCTAACTTGCAATTCTTTAAGCATTCGTGTTCTTCCTCCATGGCCTGTTCTTATGTGAGTTTCAGAAAGTATTGTAAACAACTCATCATTAGTGACATAATACTGGATATTTGTTTCTCCTGGTTTTAATGGCACAATTAACTTTTCTTCATCACCCACTTTTAAAATGTCAAAACGTTTTAATCGTCTGTAGTCCAAAGGTGTACTACACTTACTTTTAGCAGAAATTACTTGCGAAACGATTTTAGAGTACTTTTCTTGTGAAAAATAAAAACAATTGTCTTCTCGTTTACTTCCAATTAAGGCATGTAACTTTTCAAAAAACTCATCACGATTCACTGTAGTAGCCATTGAATACAAATTATAGTTTCTAATAAGATAATTATATTAGGTTAGGGAGCGCTGTCAAACGTTGCGTTAGAATGACGAAGACAAAGCTAAGTGTCCGAGATTCACCGGACCTCTTTTGTGTTTGTCGACATATAATGGTGAAAGTCCGAATGTATAATAGAATTAAGAAATGTTCGGACTTTAGAGCCATTTTTGCTTCTTTTCGTGTCTGTTCCCCAGGAGTTTACTGTCTAGGAATAGCACTAGATACTTTCTTGGTTATCTAAAGCACCTCGGAGAGGATTTCCGTTTTAATGTAATTATCAATAGCTTTCTTCATCGTTCTAATCAATTGGTCTGGATTTTGGGTTTGATGCGTCCCTATTTCCAGGTTTTTGTATGAAGGTGATCATGCTTCTGGTATATAATCCAGATCTAAGCTGCTTCGACTAATTCTAACCAAATGTGGTAGATTTTCATCTTATTGAACCGGTATGGTTGGTATAGGTATATTTACGATTGGAATATTTTAACTCATAATTTTGCTTCACTGGTCTATATGGATCGGGAATTGTTATGAGAAGCCCCATCATGAATTCAATTTTCTATTATATTCAATAAATTATCGATCAGTATTAGTATTAAAATGTTCTGCAAAACTAACTATGTTCGAACAATATATGTATATATATATATATATATATCATTAGAATATAAGCAAATTACTTGTAAATGTTTTTCTCAGTCTAAAATCCTAATAATGGCCGTAAATTAAGCATCTCATATTCCGCGGAGCATTCTTCTAAAACATTTCTCAAAGTACCTATATCTCTTAATTTAGTCTACTAATTGCTTGCATAATTAATTCTTTCTTGTCAAGCAAGCTACAGAAAATAATTAAAAGGATTTTGTATTGTCTACTGCAAAGAAAGATAATTCATTCTAACTTTTGAAATACAACTGAAGAAATTATTTTGCCACAAAGATTATTTTTAGTAGTAGAGTAACTTATCATTGATTGTTACCGATTTAAAACGTCCAATGATTCGAAAGCTGATAAATATAAAATTTGGCAGATATAAACAGTTGAAGCTGATTGAAGTTGTCTTCAAGCGATGAATCCAAAATGTAACGTGGCCGGAAATGAAAGGTAAAACATTATAAAAAATATAAGCATAACGTCGTGGGACACTCACTATAATTATTGTTATTAAAAGGCTGAAATTAATCATTTTTTCTTCAGCTAAGCATTACTAGCCTAAACTCCACACGATTTTCCAAAAACTAAAAGCAGTACTTAATGCGAAATGAACTGATTTCCTAAGAACACCTCGTATTTAGACAATTAGGGTTAGTTTCAACTAATAGCTCAGTTTACCCTTTGAAACTGTGCTCCATACAGTCCTAATTATCACTCGCTTAATCTGCCGAACCTGATTAAAGGGGAGAACTTTTATTGGGTTCTCTCAGTTCGTTTCTCATGAGGTAAATATTTTGGAGATCTTGGGAAAAATTAGGTAGTTGTGATGGTGGCAAACTGGAAAACTGTTCGTTATAAAACAAAATTAAAACACAAAAAACATCCTTTTTAATACTTCACTTTAGTTTAAATTAAGTTTGTATTTTATTTCTTCAGATACTTATAATTGGAACTTTAGTTCTTTACGTCAGGTTAGGTATGAGCGACCGGGGGTCGCGACGCAAAAGATCTGACCGTTACGTTACGTTATGTGCCTCGCTTGCGTGCGTGTGCTCTCTCCTGAGTCTCTCTCTCTCGTTTACGAAGCAGCGATTCATATGCTTCGGCCGGGAATCGAACCCGGGACCGCCCGCGTGGCAGGCGAGCATTCTACCACTAAACCACCGATGCTACATTAAAATTCTATGCAAAGCTGGTATTCGCAGCGCTGGTGATCTACTTGAATTTGTTCGGATAAATTTTTACTATTATTTCCATAATTTTTTTTGCGCGATTGATCTTTTTTGCTTATAGACAGCATCGGTTGTCAGAACGGTAGGTTGTGTTTACTGGTTTCTAAAGCCCGGTTCTGACGGTGCAATTTCGTCCCTGCAACTCGATCGCGGCGACAAAATTGCATGCAGTTTAGGTGTTTCCACCGTACAACTTATCAATGCAATCGAGTTGCACCAAAATAGAACTGGTTCTAATTTTATGCCATAAGTTGCAGCAACTTGGTAACTTTTTTAGTGAATTTTTTTACGCAAACCTAAAACTTCTGTTGGTATAAGTAGATGAAATGTATGTTATTTATTTCTCCATGTTATGTGATTAGATTCTTTATTCTCCTAAAAAAACTGTTGCTTTTGTGGATTGTGTTTGAAGAATTAAAATTAAATAAATAAGAATGAGTCGTCAGGAGTGGGATAGAAACTCGACAAAAAACTTGATAGCAGTTTATGAAACGCAGGTAAATCTGTATAAAACAAATCACATCAATTACAGACTAAAAAACAGAAGATTGGACTCCATAAATGAGATTAAAAAAGCTTTGTTTGAAAATGGTTATGATGTTCCCGTTGAGGAAATTAATAAAAAAATTCACCATATAATAACCCAATTTATGACTATTTTGAATATTGGCAACAATATAGTATTTCCCTAAGAAATTGCTGCAATAGTATGAACATCATGTGAACGCTCATGCAACTTTGATAGGAGACGAGTTGCGGCGAGAAGTTGCTGCGATTAAGTTGCCTTGATGAATTGCTCCGTCAGAACCGGGCTTAAGTTTAACACGTCGGTAAGTGATTTACTTACAGTTCAGACGTCGTAAAGAAATAAAAAACAATTTCACCAAAATGCAAAATATATTTTAAACTGATCGAGAAGAATAAATCGTCCCCTTAAAGCAGAACTATTCCATGTCACAAATTTTAAATTTTACAGGAGAGGTTTTTTTTGTTTTCCAGTCAATCTAATAAATATTTTGTGTCCTAATATTGTGATGAATTACTTTGATTTCTCTTCTTTTTCATCAATTCAGTTCATATTTGCCAAAGATGCGTATAAAAAGAAAAATTGGACATAGAATACTTATAGGTAAAGTCGCCTATTTCATGTCCAAACATGAAATATTTATCCGTGTTTTCTTTTGGACATGGAATAAGTCTGAATAAAATGAAAAACATGAGAGTATTTTGTTATTCTTGTTTAATTTAATATCCAAATTAATTTCAAACATTTTTCAATGTGAATTATAAAACTCGACATTAGAAATTTTCGTGAGAAAATGCAAATCAGAACTATTCTATATCCACAATAAATGATACTATGTACTAACAAAAGTGAATCAGAAGTATTCTATGTCCATAAAAAGTCAATAGCGAATGGCACTTAACAAGACAGAACTAGTCTATGTCCAAGATTTTATTCGCGCCGACCAACGAAAAGCACCTTGTGGCAGTTGAACTAGTACTGCGTCAAGATGAAATCTATGTAAGGACATAGTCTTTTTCAACAATCGGCATTTTTCGGATCTTCCCGTCGGCTTGGACATGATATATTTCTGCACTAGAAAGAGCAGCCCTTGAAGTACACTTAAAATAGAAAAACCGAAAATTGAAAATTTTGGACATGGGATAGTTCTGCCCCAAGGGGACGAAATGTCACCTTTGACATTTCGTTCATTTCGAAGAAATTTAAATTATGTTATTCGGAATTTATTTCAATACGATCGCGCAAAAAATGGTATAAGCATCTCGAACGTTAAGGGTAATTACAACGTTTGCATGTAGATTCCTCTCGTAAAATTGGACAAAATGATATGAGGATTAAGGGGTCTAGCACATTTACTTTTCGAAATACAGGGTGTTGAAATTTTGAAAACTTGAATGTTTTAATTCGATAACTTTAAAATGGATGGATAAATTGATTTGACATTTGGCAGGTTGTTTTTAAATGTAAAATGGCATATTTTGATAGAAATAGTAGTTTGTGCAACTAGTGTGGATATGATGGCCATATCGCACGAGGACGAAGTTTGATCCCGACGCCGTAGGTGAAGTGCTCAATCGATCAAGTGCGATATGGACAATCCACACGAGTCGAACAGCATATTTTTTCTACGACCCACTTAAGAAAAAATCTGGAAAATAAACAATTTTATAAACTGTGATATAACTTCAAATTAAAAATTTAACAATTCAATTTTATGTTTCCACTAATTTTTTTGTGGTAAACTTACAGTTCTTGAATGTCCAATTTGTATAATGCTACGGTTTCCCTTTTTAAATATACGATGCTGTTATAAGTAGATGTTGCCAGTCGAACTCCCTCATGAAGGGTACCGTACCATTATCTATAATAATGAATATTCTGCTAAATATTTCAAACGTCTACCTGTTGTCGTTATTAATATCAAGCAGAATAATTATTTGAAAATAAAATTAACAATAAAAAAAAATTCCTCACGGGGAATCGAACCTGGGTCTACCGCGTGAGAGTCTGGTTTGCCTAATCGATATTGGTCTTGCATATTCCGTCTTGTCCTTGTTAATTTAGTCTTGGTCCTTTCTTGCGAAAAAGCAAGCCAGACCAATTTTGCTTATCACCAATTTTTGACAGTGTGCAGTGAATTAAATTGTTTTGTCTATGTTCATATTGCAGTGGGATTTAATTTAATTCTGCGTTTCCAAACATAAATCACAATTTTTAATTCAATCGAAGCTTCATATTTACACAAACAATCATTATTAAATATTAATCCAGCGTTCATATTTGAACATTAAGCTGGGGTAAGAGAGAGAAAATTTCAATTTTAAAACCTCGATTCGTTGCAATTTTATATAGATATCAAATTCTGTGAATTGGAATAAACCCCAACCTATAGGTTACGACAGGATTTGATGTGAATATGCTACGAATAGGAGAAATAGAGATTGTTTCAAATTAAAATCACACACCATGTGAAAAAAGAATGATCAAACACTAGGCACTCTGATTAGTTTTTGATTATTGAAACATAGAAAACGAATTATTTCCATCATAACTGTTACAATGGTGATTACACAAGAGCAAAAGCGTAAATGAATAATAAAGCGCAATATCAGATCTTATTTTTATCTTCCCTTCATTGGTATTATCTATTTTCGGTTTTCTCGTAAATAAAATTTTGCTCTCGCAACATTTTTGACAATAAATAACTGTTTTTTGTCGGTCTGGTATTGCACGTACCGATGATATAATTAAAAAAGTTTTATTTCTCATTGTCTGTTGCTCGTACAAGTTGTTTGTTTTCCGAGAATGGAAGAATACGATAATCTAACCAACTGAAAATTCAGATGAATCGGTTAGTTGGAATTATAATTCACAAAAGGTGATACAGTTTTCGAAACTTTTGAACAATGTAGATATTTTTTCATTGAAATTTAGTAACGGGTCAATATTTAAAATACGTCTGGTACTGTTGTGGATTTATGTCTAGCCTGTTCGCTTTGTCGCCTTCAATACTAAATTGATTAGAATCTTCCTTTTCTTATTCTCGTTCTTCATGATCAGGAGTTTTTCTACCTTTCGGTGTATGGTTGGGTTTTATCTCGTTATTTTATTTGCCTCCACTTATTCCTATCCTTCCGGTCCTCTTGTGTTTATTTATCGCTAGTTTTGTGCTATACGTACCATAAAGATATTTTCTACCAGCTAAAACATAAAATTTGGTTTACCCCATGTAAATCTTCACGTATAATTTTATGACTAATCATTCAAGCAAATTAAGTTAAGTAAACTACATCATTTATATCCCGGTCTTGCATGCGGTCAGAGGTTATCAACCATTAATTATAAAGCATCTATAGATATTAATAATTTAACAAAATATATGTTAATTTTACAGACTGATAAGTAATACTTGTAGCAGTCAATGACATCACGTTTGTTCCCCCATTCTGAATATCTATACCACTCATTTTGATAGTCACTACTTGAAGTACCAGCTCCAATGTAATATTGGGTAAAATGGGCAATGACGAAAAAAAAGAGAAGATATGACCATTGGAAAGATCTAGTTCGTATGCTGGGTACTGGTTACGGACCCAGTCGAACATGAGTTTCCCATCTCGGCCCGAAAAAAAAAACTGGACATTGTCGGCTGAACGGGCACCCGAAGAAGCTCAAAATAGTGTCACAGCAATTCAGAATGCAAGGGCACAATACATAGGAGATTATTGGATAGAAGAGGGACATTTACCTGCAGATATCCTAAAATTCCTCTGGGAAATAAGACTGGAAGAGCTACTAGTCTATGAGACTTTGCTCGGGAACAAAGTAGAAGTGAGGGGGAACAATAGATCATTTAGGCCTCAGTGAATGTCACCCTAAAATACCCACATACATAAATACATATAAATAAAACGTAGCTATTACATGTTAAGTATATATATTGGCTTAACACCCCCGAGGGGGTAGTGCCGCTTTAAAAAGCTTTTTAAATCCTTTTTTCGGGGTGGATCAATCCCCTTCTCTTCCTTCACTTCCTTATATTTTTTCGGCAATCTGGCGCCATTTCTTCCTATCTTTTGTTTTTTCCTTCCACTGCCTTATTCCTATGCTATTGAGGTCGCTTATAACCTCTTATAACCACTTAGGTCTTCCTCTCTTTCGCTTATCACAAGGTTTCCATTCCATCACTGCATATATTTTTGACTTTGTACCTGCCCTCCATATGTGTCCCAACCATTTTATTCTCTGTCCCTTAATTTTTTGTACTATATCTTTTCCTTTTTCCACTTTTTTCGGTCCTAATAACATTCTCAATATCTTACGCTCTTGTATTCTCAAATCTTCTTGATGTTTTTTGGTCATTGTTAATGTTTCTGATCCATACATCAATACAGGTCTTATAATTGTTTTGCATAGGTACTCTCATTTTCGTCTTCTTATTATTAGTTTACTTCTTAACAGTTTTCTATTGATATGGAATGCTCTATTTGTGGCTGCTATTCTTTCTTTTATTTCGGTTTCTTTGTTTCCGTCATTAGATATTGTTATATACCCAAGTATTTTATTTTATCTACCTCTTGAAACTTATAATCTCCAATCTCAATATGTCTGTATTCACACTTCTTTTTGAATCTCAATAGCTTTGTTTCATCCGAATTTATTTTAAGACCAATTTTTTTCCCTTCTTTCACTATTTCTTGTAGCATTTCTTCCATAATTTTCCTATTTTTTGTTACTATATATATAGTCTATATAGAAAGGACAAGGAGTAATAAATCATTCATTTAAGTAGATTTCATAGACGTACCAAAATATATTTTAAGAGGGTATACCGTAAGGTACTTAGTATTAGTTCTTTGAGTAAAGTTTTCTTAGAAACATTATCGGGAATATTATTTTAAAAGAAAGTAGGTACATTAAATCAGTACTTCTGTGGTTAATGGACACCGTCCGAGACCATCTCTCTCTCACACACACAAATCAGTACTTAGTATTAGTTCTTTGAGTAAAGTTGTATGAAGTTGTATGGTTTTCATAATATTGTAAACAGTTGGAATATGTGGTTTTAAATGAAACTAACTCAGTTGGAATATATTTAAAACATTTGTTGAATGTTAATTGTGCAAGTACCAAACAATGTCGATAAGCCAAGGACCATCTAAACGACCAAAAACAGGTCCATTATCTTTAAATGAAAAAACTCTGATATTGAATTGTTATATATCATTGAAAAACAAGGATCCAAGTGCAAGTGTTGATGATATTGTGGAATTAACGTCTGCTATGTTGTGTGTTGCTAAATCAACAATTTATAGATTACTAAAAGAAAGCAAGAATGGAACTCTTCAACCCCCTAAAACTCCTTCAGGCCGAAAACCAATTGAGATCGATGAGTCATTAAAACAAAGACTAAGGCGTAAAGTCCATGGATTTTACTTACGAAAGGAAATTCCAACACTTGACAAAATTATGACATCAGTGCAAGAAGATACGGACTATCCAAAATTCTCCAGAATGACATTATGCAAACTTTTGAAAGATGTGGGTTTCAGATATACAAAACATAATAGAAAATCTCTCTTGATAGATAAACCGGAAATAGTTTTTTGGAGAAGAGACTATTTAAGAAGCATTCGACATGCCAGAGAACAAAATTTGAAAATCTTCTACTTAGACGAAACATGGATAAATGCTGGATATACAGTTTCCAAATCTTGGCAAGATGAAAACATTAAAAGCGGAAGGCAGGCATTCGTGGAAGGTTTGCAGCCACCATCTGGAAAAGGAAAAAGAATTATCATTGTCCATGTTGGAAGTTCTGAAGGTTTTGTTGATGGTGGATTATTAACTTTTATTTCAAAACGCACGGGGGACTATCACGAAGATATGAATGGGGATGCCTTCGAGGAATGGTTTGTTCAAATGTTGGATCTCATTCCAAAAGGGGCTGTTATTGTTATGGACAACGCAAGTTACCATTCACGGTTACGAGAAGCATTGCCCACAAGTCGTTGGCGTAAAGCAGAGCTTTTGGAGTGGCTTATTTCGAAAAATATTAAGTTTCCAAAAGATCCACTAAGGAAAGAACTTTACAGAATTGCAAAAATGAACAAGAATAAATACAAAACCTACATTGTAGAAGAAATGGCTTCTTCTCGTGGTATATCAGTTCTTC
>CAJUYI010000094.1:459580-488792 GCA_910591695.1 Galerucella pusilla
ATGTTGTGAAATTGTTTGAGAGTGCTGTAAGTCATGTTAGTAAGGAAAATTGGACAAACTGTATCGAGCATGTTATCAAAGTAGAGGCAAATATGTGGAAAATTGACAATATTTGTGATGATTTAATCGACCCTATTATTATTAATGTCAACAACTATTCTTCCTCTTCCGAGTCGGATATAGAATAAAATGTGAGTAATAAATGTATTCCAATAATTATTTCTTTTCATTTTTTATTATATTATAATTTAAAACGTATTTTTTCCCAAAATACACACCACTGCATTGCGTTATTGCTTATCTGCTAATCCTTTAACAATGAAGAAACCCTAAACTTTGCTACAACTGAAACAAATACGGGGTCGATCTACCTGGTTTTTAGATTTACGGAAGAAATGTAATTTAAAGTAAGAGATTTATCAAAAATTTCATGGTGCTCCCTGTAAAGATTTTGTATACTTAATTAGGGTTTATTACTCCTCGTACTTTTTGTACATACTATAGTGCAACATCATCGGCGTATGCTATTAGTTGACCTCCCTTTGTTCTCAAGTTTCCTTTACTTATATTTTTTAACATGTTAAGTGCTTTCCCATTTATTGTCATCTGATAACTTTTTTTTTATTTGAATACTTTCCACTTATACATATATTCCGCCTTCGTGGTCAAACTCTTTTTCTTTTTCCAGCAGTTATTAAGGTTCCCACCCTTCCACTTCACCAACCCAGCTTTGCTTTCCAATTTTTTTTTTTAAACTTCTTTTCATATATTTTCTTTTCACTAATATTAATATGTAAGTATATTTGTAGCTTATTTTAAACTTATAATAACATATTTTCTCACCTCCATTTATTTTTTGTCTTTGTAAGAACTTTTTCTTCATAAAGGATCAAGATACAACGTGTAACATTGTTACTGCATACTGATAAGTCTGCGGTGTTTGCGGAATAATCTGCAAATATTTGTTTCTGCTGATTATTCTACTCTCGCGTAATTCCTTAGAGTGTTGTTTCTTCTTAGAAATAGATCGTCAGACAATGCGGTTATTGCCGCTGGCGTTATGGATATTTTAAAAATGTACTTCAAATTTTTCGCAAAGAGTGATTGATATTAATCTAGAATGGATTCAACTTTTTATCGTTCAACAAAAATTGAAATGTAGGTTCACACAGGGATTTTCATTCGATTTTAGTTGATCAATAAAAATCGTTCAACTAAAATCGACTAGTGAGAACGCGCCTTTATCGAATGAGAGATTCAAAATTTAATGACAAAACAGGCAGAAGATAATTTTTTTGCTACTGGTTGTTTATTGTTGAAATGTACACAGAATCTAAGAAGGAAGCTGTCTAAATTTTTTCTGAAAAGATAATTTAAATGTCCTCGATACACTCCTGTATTCCTGCTTTATGGATTAGATGATCTTGTGTTGTTTAGCTTAAAAGTAGGGAATATCGGTGCGTAAGTGATGACTTATTCTTTTAATAACAATTCTATTCGAGAAAATCTATTTTGAAATCCTTGTGATAAATCTTTTAGAATTTGTAATGAATCATCCGCGTCTCATCCAAAATATTTCAGACACCACTTGGAAGAAGCTTTTTCAACTGAATAATTATCAGCTGTTAAATATGAATGATTTTTTTAGTGTGGGATAAGATAAATATAAATTTAATTTAACATGAAGAAGTTTGGAAATGAGAAAAATTTACAAAATATCCCCAAGATTGACGTTAAGAGCAGGAAATAATGTAAACTAAACTGTTGAAATATCAGACTGTTTTGTGTAGCATATGCAAATTTCAGTGTCTACCTATCATTTGTATTTAGTACGATTTTCCCCAGTTTATTCTCCTAAGAAACAGATCCGAAATGGTAATGAATTCTCCTTTATTGGGATTCTAAGAAAATTCCCTGCAAACAAAAGCAATATATAGCAAATCTTTCGTACTTTGCGAATTATTGATCTTCTACCAAATGTCTGCATTCATGACAAAGTAATTGGATCTGTTTAAATTAGTTTGATTTGATAGTCGATTTAATTTCTTACATCACAAAAAGGCGTCTTTAAAAAATTTATTTTTATTGCTCACACGTGTTTTTAATTGCATTCCTTTTGATTTACTCTGATTCAAAAGTGTTTTCAAATTTTATTAACAATACATAATAGACTATTTTATCATTTAAATTATTGTGACGTGACTAAGAAATTTGTCATGAAAAAACAAAATTTAGAAACATTTTTTCTTGTAGTTATAAATTTTCTGGTAAAAATTCTTGGCTTGGTCTAAGGACTCTAAGGTAAATACAAGTGTCTGATTATTTTTGCGGGATTAAGTTTCTCTAAAAGAAATACTAACACAATAATGCCATACGAAATAGATACCTACATACATTTTTTGTTCATATATTGTAACCCTTGAAAGTTAAGAGTAACTTCTAGCTAATCTTCGCCTTCTCTGGGCATTTATACTAAAATATATCCGCAATAAATGACGCCTCATCGCTATTTATTTGCACGTATTCACCAACGCTTATCGGATATTTACATTATATTAACTACAGCAAAAAAAATTCAGTATGGATTCAGGAACTCCCGTTGAGAACTAGAAGCGTGTATTTGTCTTCGAACAAAGATTGGCGGCTGACTCACGGTAGTTTCCTAAATATCACAACTTGGCAAGTAGAACAATGGATAACTTCATATCTCGGGTTGAGAGATCAATATCAGATTTGAAATAAACTTCGTGGAAATAGAAAATTTAAATTGAAAAAAAATGAACTTTTAATGAAACGGGAATTATGCCTTATATATATTTAAAATAATTGGACTAGCGGTATCAAGCTAGTTCATAAAATTTTGCTTTTTATTCTAATTTTGTTTTTTTTGTTATATTTTATGCGAAAAGACTCCAAATACCAACTTCCACTTCCTCATTCACCATTTCGTCCTCGTTAATCTTATAAAATTAACTTTTAATTGTACCTAATAGCTTTTATCATTGTTTATGTCCTTCATTAGCGGGTATTACTAAATTAAGTATCTGACACAACAAGTGCTTCACACAGGACGAGATGGGGCGAGATTTTAAAAATCTCGCAAGTCCTGGTGTCATATCGTAACCAGTCTTGTCTCATTCTTGATATTGTACACACTTTTCCATAAAATGTTCTTATTATTTTAGCTTTAAAAAGACTTTAAAAAAAGTTATAAAATGAAAAAATTCGTAAACCAGATTTTATATTTCGTAATGCAGACTTTTTTTTATTTTTCTAATAAGACTTTTATGAGCGAAACGAAATTATCGGTATAGCCGCTTTACAGCTTAGAATATTTTAAAAAATGTCTCGCCTGGTCTCGGTTTCGAGATGTAACCGAGACGAGAAAATTCTGTATCCAAGTTGGCAGTTATGTTGACCTGTCAGCGTTGGTTGAACTAGAATTGATATCATCTGATATATGATAGTATTGACAGATTGAACACTATTTTTTGGAACTTTAGTTCTTTACGTCAGGTTATGTTTGAGCGACAGGGGGTCGCGAAGCAAAAGATCTGACCGTTACGTTATGTTACGTTGCCTCGTTATGTGCCTCGCTTGCGTGCGCGTGCTCTCTCCTGAGTCTCTCTCTCGTTTACGAAGCAGCGATTCATATGCTCCGGCCGGGATTGGAACCCGGGCCGCCCGCGTGGAAGGCGAGCATTCTACCACTGAACCACCGATGCTATATTAAAATTCTATGCAAAGCTGGTATTCGCAGTGCTGGTGATCTACTTGAATTTGTTCGGATACATTTTTACTATTATTTCCATAATTTTTTTTGCGCGATTGATCTTTTTTGTTTATTTACAGCATCGGTTGTCAGGACGGTAGGTTGTCTTTACTGGTTTCTAAGTTTAACACGTCTGTAAGTGATTTACTTACCGTTCAGACGTCGAAAAGTAATAAAAAGCATAAAAACAATTTCACCAAAAATGCAGTCGAACAGCATATTTTTTCTACGAGCCACTTAAGAAAAAACTAGAAAATAAAAATTTCTATAAACTGTAATATAACTTCAAATTGAAAAAATTTAAAAATTCAATTTTATGTTTCCACTAATTTTTTTGTGGTAAACGTACAGCTCTTGAATGTACAATTTGTATAATGCTACGGTTTCCCTTTTTAAATATACGATAATGTTATAAGTAGATGTTGCCAGTCGGACTCTCTCATGAAGGGTACCGTACCATTATATATAATAATGAATATTCTGCTAAATATTTCAAACGTTACCTGTTTTCGTTAGTAATATCAAGCAGAATAATTATTTAAAAATAAAATTAACAATAAAAAAAACTTCTTCACGGGGAATCGAACCCGGGTCTACTGCGTGAGAGTCTGGTTTGTTTACCACTCGACCACCGAGGAATATGCAAATTATTTATCTATAACGTCAGATGTATTATACATAATTTTTGCTTAAAAGGAACTAAAGTTCCTACCGTGTGTCCCGCGACATGTTCTACCTTTTTTTAATCTCTTTCATCCCTCGATTTTTCTTATTAATTGAAGAGAAAATGTTTGCTAAATGCCATTAAAATATCTTCACGGAAGATGCATGTACATTTTTGCAATACTGTAATGAATTTTTTGTATCGCTTTCATTTTTATCTAATGACTTATTTTTAGATCTAGGGTTTCTTTCTAAGTATAGTTTGCTTCCTCTTCATCTGCTCCATATCTTGAGATATTTTTATGCGACAGTTATATATTTGTCAACAAATAAATTATGTGTGCCTTACCGAAAATACACCATAGGTATATTTCGCAATAAAATAAAGAGAGTCACTTGTTTTCACCAAAATTTTATCAGATGATAATTGTTGTTTATCGGTATATACATACAGAAATATAAATATTATGAGAGAATAATGACTGTTATCATTCTTATAGACTTGCACGCCAATCTAAACAAAATTTTTGTTTACTATTAGACAGTAAAAAATTAAAAACGCTGGGCTTCTTTTATGAATCAAGAGGGTGTTTTCTGTTTTAATCTAGGGCGCACTAGGTCACAAAGAAAGGTTCACGAACTGAAGATTGAAAACCCACCTGTAGGAGAGTCAAATATTTTTTGCAGTAAACTGGATATAATATGTCCATTACTTACCTTTTTCCCTAAAGTGGAGATTTCTTCGTTCGCCCTTATGAATCGTTCGAATTTAAAGCTGTTTGATCGGTATAATTCGTTGTCGGTCTTTTTGCAGAATCTTCTAGCGAGCGCTCGGGATTTGCAGGATTTACAGTCTTTTACAGAATCCCAATCAATATTAAATAACCCGCCTGTTTTTTTGTTTTCCTTAGAAGGTTGTCTTCTTGTTTTACTGCGACGTCTCCTCCTCACTTTAACATTGTCACCGGCATTGTTTATCATGTTAGGTTCGACATCAGATTGTGTTCTTTTAGCGAGACCCACACGTTTCAACACTCTTTCCATTTCCACGGTAACGTTAGAACTGGAGTAATACGGTTTTTCTTGCGCACACCGCGCGCGCAATCAGCTGCTTTCGATTTGGGGTAAATGCAAATTTCACTACCCCAACATTCCACGTGGATTTGACGATAGGAATGATAACTGTATGTTGGTTACACTTTGATGACCAATATTTTAAAACACTTATGTAAATTTAATTAGGTTCAGAATAGTTGCACGTTTCCCGTTAAACGTATGTACCGGGTGTCTCGATAGAGCTACCAATTTTCCCCTTCACTCAAAATTAAATTTGATCTTCAAGAAATATTTAATTTTCTGCGGGCTAGTGAAATTTATACAAAAAGTATATATACTGGGACGTTTCATACGAGGGTACAATTAATAGTTTAATAATTTGAATGATTAATTCATGTTTTATCACACGTTTCGGAGATTTTTGGTCCTTTGCTATTTGCAATTTTGAGAGATCGCGCATATGCATTTTATAAGAGTTTAGGGGAAAGTCACCAAATATGGAATAGTATCCTAAAATGGAATGCCTTCATTTCTCTATGACTATAAGTATGAAACGCAACACTCGACCATCTTCTGTTTCATTCGGTCTACTAACTATCGCACCCACACCATCGAGTCAGTTGCGCGAATGCTTCACGTGTAGCAGGCGTGTTTTGTTTTGTTGTCGTGCAGAAAATTTCAAAGGTAAGTAATAAACGAGTATTACCAGCTGTTATGTTTGTTTACGTAAGTGTTATACTATTTAGTATATCGGTATTATGTTTATTTCAACATTTTGTGATAACATGACTTTAAAAAATATGTAGAAGAGTTTGAACTAGTATAAAAATCCAAATATGGACAGTCGTCGGTGTCTAATTATGGAATATTAAATTAAATGCTTGATGTGTGGGCTCTGGGCACATTATGATTGTGCTGGTCCAGAGTTTGATACTTGGATCTCTGCGACTTTTGCAAGTAATTATGTAACTTCTTTCATTTATCACAATATATTATATTTATTTAATTGATCTCAAAGATATTAATGTCCATTTTTGTTATTGTTATGTTGATTTATGCTTATATTCCATATATGGAACAATAACAAAAATGGACATTAATATCTTTGAGATCAATTAAATAAATATAATATATTGTGATAAGTGAAAGAAGTTACATAATTACTTACAAAAGTCACAGATCCAAGCATTAAACTCTGGACCAGCACAATCATAATGTGCCCAGAGCCCACACATCAAGCATTTAATTTAATATTCCATAATTACTAATTAGACACCGACGACTGTCCATATTTGGATTTTTATGCTAGTTCAAACTCTTCTACATATTTTTTAAAGTCATAATATTTTAATGACAAAAGATCACAAAATGGTGAAATAAACATAATACCGATATACTAAATAGTATAACACTTACGTAAACAAACCTAACAGCTGGTAATACTCGTTTATTACTTACCTTTAAAATTTTCTGCACGACAACAAAACAAAACACGCCTGCTACACGTGAAGCATTCGCGCAACTGACTCGATGGTGTGGGTGCGATAGTTAGTAGACCGAATGAAACAGAAGATGGTCGAGTGTTGCGTTTCATATTTATAGTCTTAGAGAAATGAAGGCATTCCATATTAGGATACTATTCCATATCTGGTGACTTTCCTCTACAAATCTCGAATTTCTCCCAATAAATACGGCGTTATCTATCCCTTATTAAAACTGGCAACGCTGCTTTCATATCAGATTGGTAGCTGGAATTGAAAACACGCCCAACGCTGACTGCGAACAATTATTCTTCTCTCTCTTTCAAGTAGCTTTGCTCATATTTTCCTTGTCGTACTTGTGTAAATCGTATGGCTCGAATAGACTTTTCGCGATCTGTATATAGAACAGCGTGTTAGGCTTCACAGGCTCATGCTTTCCAATTTTTTTCGTTATATTTCTCTTTTTTAACAGCATCCATCCATTTCTTATGTCGCCCCCTTTTTTTCTTACTTCCTTCACCACCAAGAAGCATTTTCTTCACACACCTTCGGTTGCCCATCCTACCCACATAGTCTAACCATCGAAGTCGCTTTGCTCGAATTTTATTTGTAATACATGTCTTGGATTTCTTTCTTTGTTCTTCTTCCCCACTGTCCCGCATCCTTAATTCCTCTGTACACGTCGGTGCCACGAGCTCTTCCGACGACGGTTCTATATGAATTGCGCCTAGAATCTGCAATGGTTCATAATAGCACCGTACACTAACTACCGACAAGTAAATTCAGTTTCGTCGGAACGTTTGAAAATTTTGGTACATCTTTTTTCTGGCGCCTTACACGTCTGTTATCATAATACAACATTCAATACTCCTATAAACCAGCCAGAACTCGCCAGACGATAGGAGGGGTAAGGAAATTTTCGGTAACCCATAAACCGACGAAGTGAATTTACTTGTCGGTAGTTAGTGTACGGTGATAATAGTTTTTCCGCCAGTAGTCTTCCGTTGAATAATCTGAATTATCAGAACTTTTTTCAAGAAAGAGATATTGGAAGATACATCAAAACTCCGCCATATTGATACGTCCATCCTACAGCCAACATATAAAGTTTTTGTAGATGAAACGAACTAATTGTTTTGAAAAAAAGTATCTTCATGCATTTTTTGCACATTTATCTTGTTCAATAATTTATAAATATTGTTTATTTCTTTTTTCAGACAATGAATCCTTGTAGTAGAGCTCGACACATGTTCAATGGAGGAAGAATAACTAAGCGCTGGTGTTCCTTACGCAGATAGTTTTTACGTCTTCGCTCATTATTGCCTAGAGAAAGCGTCGGAGACACTGTTTATGTTTGCACAAGTTAAATATAAGAAGCTGTATTGGATCTAGTAAAAGGTAAGGTGTATTTTTGATATTCTCTTACATTTTATGTCAGTACCGCGTTCCAAAATTTTAACTCCTCATCCTGAGCCTTCGATGGTTTTTGAGCCGTCTGCACTGGATGGGCAAAGTTAGTGAACGTATGTGCAGAAATGTGAACTCTACTCACATGCTCTGCTTCTGTTACTTACAAGGACTCAGACGGTCACTACTGCTGGTGGCCTGTATACAAGAAACGAAGATTCTGGAATGGAAGTAGTTAGATACCATGGGTAATGGTACAAAGATTCAGTTTAAGTACCTGTGCTGTTGAGCCCAACTTAAATGTATGAATGAATGAACTGTCTATACCTATATATGCATATTGCATTTGCCTGACTCTGTGCTCTGTTTTATTTGTATTTTATAGGGTTTATTAAACACAAACCTGGGTTCAATTGCATCACTGGCCGCCTGCAGCAGAGGTAGCGCAGTAAGCGCTTCTCGCCATAGGCTTAGTCTCAATTGACCCACTCCTACTTCGGGGTTCACACCAGCCGTACGCAACCGTAACATGGCCATTAACGCAACCTCCTTGACGTACAAGTTCAAAGGGGTCAGACCAGTAATTACTTCGATTGCACTGATGGTTGTGTTCTCATGGCTCCTGTGATGATTAAACAAGCCATTCCCATGCAATGGCTCTGTAAGTTAACATAGGTGAAAGCTCCCATGTGCGTACCACTGTGGTCCGACATTGCTCATAAGCCACAAATGTTTTTTTGCTCTGCTCTGTAGGTGAGAGTTCCATGTTAGCTCCCTTTCGAGGGTAATACCAAGGTATTTCACCTCTTTAGAGAAGTTTAGTTTGCTTTTGAAGATTTAAGGAGGTTTTAAACCCGAGAATCTTCTTTTCCTGGTGAAAAGGACAATTCCAAGTATTCTTGGTATTGCTGCTCTACAATGAGTGTTCCTTACACCGTCAGGTCCTGGTGACTTAAAAGGGGAAAAGCCCTATATCACCCACCTTATCCTGTCCTCATTAATTACAGCACTAGCAGATTGCCAGTCGTATTGTGAGGGTGTTGTTGGTACTTCGTCCAGAACCTGGGAAGTGACTTTCCATAATAATCTCAGCGTTCTCTTGGAGATGCGGATAAGCCGATACTCTTATGGTGTCGCTTGAGAGTGCCTAGAAACTTGTGGGAAGTTTTTGACTGCCTCACAATATGCTCTCCAGACCTCTTTGTTTTTTTTACATACTTTTTTGAACTCATTGAGGTTGGCTGGATATATTCGCCAGTTCTCTTTGTGTGTTATTCCTTTTGCCTTGTTAAAGGTCGCTCTCGCTGTCTTTCTGAGGTGTTCCAGCTCAGTGCACCACCAAGTATTGGTTTTGTCATCTGTCTGGACCATCCTCATCGAACAGGATTCCTTATAGGCAATGTCTATTTTGTTTAGGATAGCGTGGCGTCTTCACAGAGAGAAAAGCTGCTTATCTTTTACCATTTTTCTGCATATGTATCTATATCAAATAATTTCTCCGTAAATGAAACTTTTGGTAACATTATTAATATCACTAAAGCAGTTGATAATCATTCATACCATTAAATCATTTTGTGGGAATTGTTCATCATGATGTTATGATAGATAGATAGCATCGGATGAAGAAATAAGATACCTAACATTAGGTCTGTTCCAACCGCAGTCAGAAACTGTAAAAAACGATCAGAGAATAACTGGTCACGGCAAACAACGAGTTTACGTTCGCGTAATTCCTATCACTGATTGCGATGGTCGACTATTCTCTGATCGTTTCTGACAGTTTCAGATTGCGCTTGGAACAGACCTATTATTAGCTGTAAAAAAGCCAATTGATTTCTTATTGTCTTAATTATAAATATTTTATTTTATTTTAGATATATGGTTGTCTGCAAGTTAGTTGTCGTCGATACAGTTGCTTCAATAACTAGAGTACCATTTTTATTGGACCAGTAGAGTATAGTTTATATGCACATGTACAATAAACGATGTAATAAATATATCTTTTTTATCAAAATGCATTATTTTTTTTACCATATCCTGGGTCAAAATATTGGGAAGATGAAAGCAAAGCTTAAGTATCATTTATTGAATTTGTTCGAGGGAACCCCGCCAAGGGGCGCTGTTTGATTCACAAGTATTTCATTAGTTCGAGGGGATTCCGCTAGGCATTGGTAATCGGTCCACTAGAAATTTCATTAGTTCCAGGGAATCCCGCCAGAAGGGCGCTGATTGGTTTGAAGGACTCCCGCTAAATGGCATCAGTGAACACATTTATTATCTTTGGCTATATATTCTTGATACCTAGATTTCATTTAATATAGAAACTGAGAAATTTTACTTAGCTGAACACCAAAAGTTAGATTTGTTGTGTTCAAATTTCCAGAAAAATGTAGTTGTGCTACCAATTGGTAGATGGCACCATTTTTGAACAACCCACATTTTTATTGCTTTTAGGTATATAAGTAAGTGTCCAAAAGCGGGGGAAAACGACGGTGTGGGAGGGGTGGCGGGGTTACATACTTAACCATTCATTCTTCACACTTAGATTCTGGTTAATGTAGAAACTTGATGTCTCTGAGAAATTTTACTTAGTTGAAGAACAAAAGTTGGTTTTATTGTGTTCAAATTTCCAGAAAAATGTAGTTGAGCTACCCATTGGTAGATGGCACCAGTTTTGAACAACCCACATATTTATTGCATTTAGGTATATAAGTAAGTGTCCAAAAGCGGGGGAAAACGACGGTGAGGGAGGGGTGGCGGGGTTATATACTTAACCATCTATTTCTGATACTTAAATTCTGGTTAATGTAGAAACTTGATGTCTCAGAGAAATTGTACTTAGTTGAAGACCAAAAGTTAGTTTTGTTGGGTGTAGTTTTCTCCCAAGAATCCAGTTGAGCTACACATTGATAGATGGCCCCAGTTTCGCCTACGGTACACTACACTTGTTTGAAATAGTTATTTCCATTCCCACCTAGGGTCAGATCATAAATGAAACAAAAATTGGTATTTTAAAAATTTATTATTGCACATAGCATTGTTATAAAAAAATTGTAGAAGATCTCTACACTGTGTCCGTTAAGTACGGATATGGAACAAATTCATTTTTAGCTAAACAGACCATTTTAAGAAATAATCCTGAAACAAGTTGATTTTTGATTTTAATTTACCGTATTTTAAAATAATAATCTAATATACAGGGTGAATTACTTTCGAGTAATGACGTTTTTTTTAATGGAACACCCCCATTTTGTCTCAATTTTCGGATTACTCTAGCTGAGCTGATTCCCAAAATGTATCACATGTTGATGGTACAGGGTGGACAAAAATACAATAGTTTTGTAGAATATGATAAAATACATGACGTTATAAATGTTCGAACTGCAGCCCTTGCTGTATTTGACAGTAACCCAAACGGTGTACAAATTCTTGTTGAACCTTGTTTATTGTGTCTTGAGAAATATTGTTTATTGCTGTCCGAATTCTCTTTTAATTCTTGAAGATTTGCTGGTTTCGTTTGATACACAACATTCTTCAGATAACCCCACATAAAATAATCCAAAGGATTGAAATTTGGTGACTTCGCTGGCCATTCAATAGGTCCACGTCTACCAATCCACCTGTTCGGAAAAATTTCATCTAGGTACTTTGTCATCCTGGAGGTTTTGATGAAAGTTTATGGTTTCAACAGGATGGTGCACCTCCACATCATGCTGTAGATGTTAGAAGGTACCTAGATGAAATTTTTCTGAACAGCTGGATTGGTAGACGTGGACCTATTTAATGTCCAGCGAGGTCACCAGATTTCAATCCTTTGGATTATTTTATGTGGGGTTATCTGAAGAATGTTGTGTATCAAACGAAACCAGCAAATCTTCAAGAATTAAAAGAGAGAATTCGGACAGCAATAAACAATGTTTCTCAAGACACAATAAACAAGGTTCAACAAGAATTTGTACACCGTTTGGGTTACTGTCAAAGGCAGCAAGGGCTGCAGTTCGAACATTTATAAAGTCATGTATTTCATCATTGTCCTCTAGACCAGGGGTCTCCAAACTACGGCCCGCGAAAAATAAAACTACATGCCTAGCACTACAACATATAAAAAATTTAGAAATTTTGTTGAAAAATGAAAAAGTGGCCACCCAGTATAATTGGCCCTCCTGAGCTTACCCTAGCAATAGGTTTGGCCTTAATGCTGAAAAGTTTGGAGACCACTGCTCTAAACAATAAGTATTTTTGATAATATTGTTAATTTAACTAATAATGTTACGCGTTACTTTATGAGCACACACAAAACTTTTGTATTTTTGTCCACCCTGTATCTACCAATTGGAATCAACATGTGATACATTTTTGGAATCAGCTCAGCTAGAGTAATCCGAAAATTCAGACAAAAAGGGGGTGTCCCATTAAAAAAAATGACGGGGACGTCATTACTCGAAAGTAATTCACCCTGTATATTAGAATATTATTTTAAAATACGGTAAAGTAAAATCAAAAATTGACGTGTTTCAGGATTATTTTTTAAAATGGTCTATTTAGCTAAAATTGAATTTGTTCCATACTTTACGGACACAGTGTACCTATACATATAATTTACAGAATGGTAGTAACTAATGTTATTTGACATTTTTGTGTAATTTTAGAGTGACACGTCCAGTAGCAAAATAGGATGGAAGGCATATGAAAACCAACACACACTATTAATCTTACTCTAGGACTGTGCATTTAAAAATATACCTTTATCGATATAACTGTGAATGATAGATATACATTTTAATATTCTTAAGAGCGGTAAGAAATCGGTTTAATGCTAACTGATGTTTAGATCGATGTCACAGTCCAAACATAAATTATCATTAAACTGAGTATAGGTATGCAAAGCACCCTAAAAATAGAATTATTAAATTAGCAAAAGCATTTAAGAAAATTCAACCATTTATGAACTATCATCAATCTAGCCCAGTCCTACTACATACACCATAAGTTTGTGATTATGGTTTCTTTTGCTCTTTTTGAATTGCAATAACTGCAATGAATATTGCAAAACAATATAAAATCAACAAAATACAAATATTCAAGTCTTCTTCATCTTCTCCATTTCTTCAATCAATTCCTAACGATATCATCTGGGATCCTAAAAAAAGTTACACGATGAGTAAAATCCAGTAACAACAAACTGATGTTACATATTTAAATGCACCGAAACGATCAGTAAGCAAAACGATGTCTCACGTTTGATAAAACCATAATTTTAAACGTTTTCCATAAAAAGAAGCCACTAGTATCTACACAGGATTAGAAAATGAACATAATTAGCGATTTCCAATTACTAATGGTCACTGTGAATTATGCCCTTTTCCAAACCACATGTACCTTTTTGCATAAAGAATTTACAGAAAAATGCAAATCAACATAATCTGATGTTTCCAATTTCTAGCAGTTGTAACTAATTATGTTGTTTTCTATTTTATAACATAATATAATTTTGAAATGAAACGTCAAGAAGAAATTAATGTGAGTGTAGATTTGGGAAAAATTGAACTGACCAAGATTCATTGGTTGGTAATTGCATAGAACACAACCTTATCATAATTTTAGTCAATTTTTGAAAAAAAAACTGTTTAAAACGACTGTAGAATGTATTTTCAGTAAGCTTCAGTCAGCGCACAGATTCAACTAGTTATTTGGCATTAAATTATAATATTATTCAATAAAAAAATAAATAATTAGCAATTTAACCTCAAAATATGAAGAAACAAAAGTATTAGAAATAAGATTATCCTGACTGACAACATGGCAGCTATAATATGATGTTTTAAAGCCGATGATTGGTTATGTATCGAAAAGGGAAAGGAAAATGATTGAGGAAGGTACATACTGTTGAAAAATGGCTTACTCGTGGAAAAAACTATACAAAATACCCAGCGACACCTGTAGTTGTCATGAGTTGTGATTGAAGATATAGTCAATATTTTTACCAAAGATAGCGATGATTTCTTAAATAACAAAAATTTTATGTTGATGATTGATATAGCACAGATGAAATGAGGTTTTCTCGGAGTCCCTTGTCAATTTGTCAGCTATTGTCTGGCATTGTTTGTTTATATAAACATGTATTTGTTTATATTAAGTTGTGACTATAATAAGAAGATGAGAACTGTTCATTCATGTGTTCCCCAGTGTACTAACAGAAATGCTCAAAATGTTTAAGAGCTTATTATATTCCTTTTTATAATAAACTAAATCAAAATAATTTTTTCAAATTTTCATTACTTTATCATTTGATGATAAAATGTGTTCTTTTTAATATCTGGTTTTATTTATAAACCAAATTTCAAGCAAAAACCAACACTTTACCATTTTCAAAGTAGTTTTTACTTAAAAAGGCATTGAATGCAGAATACCTGAAATTGTTATTTTGGGCTTGAGAAGTATCAAATCAATATTTTAAAATAAATAAGTTCAAATTTTCCACCAATCAAATTGATAGATTTCCGTTAAGCTATCTCTCTTACCACATTTGGCAAAGCCAAATTTTTGATTAGGGTCGAAAGTTTGATTGTATTTGGTATATGACTTTAAGCGCCAATAGCAAATTAACTAGAAGTGTGCACCAAGACCAAAAACGGCGTTGTTTTTATGGATCCTGGGGGTGTAATGGATACGTGAACACAATTTTTATTTGTAAAATTCATAAGGTTGTGTATGTTTATTTGAATTTTTAAAATAAGACTTACCAAGGACTATGACTCAATCAGATCATAGTTAAGCCTGGAGCAGCTTCATTTATGTATTGTACATCCATATAAGTCCATCTACTCTACAATACCCTACTGCTCCAAAATGTTGTTCTAGTTTTTGAAGCAGCTGTATTTATTGACGACAGCTTGCAGACAATCTTGTATCTAAAATCGAATAAAATATTTACAATTAGTACAAAGAAATCGTGTTAGAAGTAGAAATAGCCCATTGGCTTTTCTGGAAGCTTATAATTTTAACCGTAAATACACTTTAGCAGACCTTATTTCTTCCTTAACGCTAATCATAATGTTAAGATGAACAAGTTTTCACACAATGATTAAACCTATAAAGACAACATACCTATTCTACCGGCTTTGGATAAAGTGTTATCGGAACTATAATAATCATAGTGACCATAGTGTTAACAAAACTTTAATTCACAGAGAAATTCTTTAAAATAAATACGAGTGCACAGAAATAGTAAAAGATTAGAGGTTTTTTTTTATGAAGACGCCACGGCATTTCAGACTCCATTTATCAAATATCAAAAAAAAAATGACAATACGCAGAAATGTCAATTAACCATAGAATACTACGAGAAGCTAGAGAGGTCACTCAATACAAATATTGTTCGAAAGAAATGTCAATTGTCAATAGAATACTATAAGATAGAGGGGTCACTCATCATAAATATTGTTCGAAAGAAATATCAATTGTCAATAGAGCACTATAAGATAGAGGGGTCATAAATATTGTTCGAATAGTCATTGGAAAAGAAATTGACATGAAATCAGATTCAAAGCCAAATTTTTAATTAGAATGGGAAGTATTTTAATTGTATTTGGTATATGACTTCAAGCGCCAATATCAAAGTAACTAGAAGTGTGCACCAAGACCAAAACGGAGTTGTGTTTAGAGATCTTGAGGGTGCCATACGTGAATACCATTTTTATTTGTAAAATCCATAAGGTTGTGTATGTCCATCAAAACTACTTGAAATTTTAAAATAAAACTTACCAAGGACTATGACTGAATCAGATAATAGTTAAGCCTGGAGCAGCTTCATTTCTGTACTGTACATCTACATATCAACTCCATCTACTCTACAACACAACACCCTACTGGTCCAAAATGCTTTATGAAGCAACTGTATTTATTGTCGACAGCTTGCAGACAATCATATATCTAAAATCGAATAAAATATTTACAATTAGTACAAAGAAACCGTGTTGGAAGTAGAAATAGCCCATTGGCTTTTCTGGAAGCTTATAATTTTAATCGTAATAACATTGAATAGATGAGGCTTTTACTTGATGTAGATCCATAGTAAGTTATGAAATCAAACAATTTTATTTTGTTAAATCTACATTGTATTTGTGACGCGTTTCGCTAACACAGTAGCTTTATCAAACGAACATTCGTTTGATAAAGTTTGATAAATCGTAATAACAGTTTAGCAGACCTTATTTCTTCCTTAACGCTAATCATAATATTAAGATGAACACATTTTTACATAATGATTAAACGGTGTGAACTGGTATAGTAATATTATATATTGTAGTTTTTATAGATGAATAAAGAAGTGTGAAATATAATATTAACGTCTATTTCAACATACCTGTTCTTCTACCGGCTTTGGATAAAGTGTTATCACGAACGATTATATTCATAGTGTTAAGACGCCACGACATTTCAGACTCCATTTATCAAATATCAAATAAATGACAATTTGCAGAAATGTTAATTAACCATAGAATACTACGAGAAGAAAGAGAAGTCACTCAATAGAAGAGAAGAAAGAGAAGTCACTCAATAGAAATATTGTTCGAAGGAAATGTCAATAGAGAGGTCACTCATCACAAAAGACAACGTCCATCCAAGTACTTAGGGTTGCACAGCAATTCAGAATCTTAAGGAGCAGCATCTAGGTGAGTACTGGATAAAAGAGACACTTACTTCAACTGAACCTTGCAGACATCCTAAAATTTTTCAAGGAATTAGGTCTAAGGGAGCTACTAGTCTCTAAGACTTTCCTCAGGAACTAAATAGAGGAAAGGGAGCACAATAGATGTACCTACATATTTTATTTGTATAAATTTATGGTAAAGTTTGCTGACTATGTATTCCTTTTTACTGAAATTGCTAGTATATAAATAATAAAATTTAAATACTTACTGTTGAAATTCAGCTCCAAGCGACGTTTGTTATTATTGAAATTGATGACAATAGTTATTCATTAAAGGGATGAGGTAAACTAAAAGAAAAATACAAAGGGTAATAGAACTTATATTATGATTTATTTGAGTAATGGTTTGTATTTACATATATTATAACATTTAAGTCTAGTAGTATCAAACAAACATTACCAAACTATAGTTGCGGACAAAAGAAAAAATAATGCAAGACGACTTTAGTGATATATTTAAAAACGAAATTACAAAAACCAGAGAGCTAATCCAAACATTATTTACAAATACTAAGTGGTTTAAGATCATAATATGTAAATAGCACTAGCACAAACAATATGTTTTCTAAATAATCTTTGACGGAGTGATAGCGTTTTATGATCAGAAGACTAAAATACCTTAATTTTATATAAAATCGCACTGGACATCCCAAATTTAAACATCAGCTGTGAGAAACGTTATCTACCGATATAATAAATTCACAAAATATAGAGAATTGGATAATGAAATAAAATAGCAATCTTACCAAAATATTGACACTGTCAAATGTTTTCTTGAAACTGGTAAGTTATTATTAAGAACGCATTATTGAAAAAGTAGTAAAAGTAAAAAGTTGTTGTGTTAGTTACTTTTTCGAAGGTTATAAGATAATGGTAATAGGGTATGTCCATCAACTGGCAGTTGACAATAGCCGTGAGGCAAAAATTTGATTACATTTTAGATTTGGTTGTTTTGTTTTGATTTAATGATCATTTTTATTGTAAACAGTCATATATTATATTATCTAGATTTTAAAATACCTAAGCAATTAAAACAACGTCGAAGCAAATTGTCTCACTCTCTCAATATTAACGTCAAATACACATTTCCAAATATTCTATCAACACCGCCAAAGTGGATAGTCGATATATCGAAATTATGTGAATTTTACGTAACAATCTAAAATTTTCAGCAACAGTATATCAGGAACCATGAGGTTAGATTGTTATTGGACTCAATAATGACTCATTTTTTCAACTTTTTTACACAGTAAACTCGTAATACAATATTGGCATTAGTTACCTCTTATGTGATGGTATTTACAATTCAGACAGATTCAAAAACTCAGATATCTATAAATTCTATTCAGTCACTGTATATTTGATTTTGAAATTTGCCCTAATCAAACAAACTTTGTATCTAAACAAAAAATTTAAAGAACAGTATAAATAACCTTTAGTCTTGTTCTGATATTTTAAAAACAATAAAAATAATATTAACTCTTTAGATACGGTTACTAACAGTTCTTGGTATTTTCCATTCTTGGTAGCTAGGAGAAAATTCTAAACTAAACCATAACATACACATTCTGTCCCTCCATCCCTAAAAGAAAGAAAAGTTAGGATATAATCACGAGAGGCGATTATATATTTATTGGCATTACTCATACATCTGATTTTGCGATTGGCGATTCTGTATTTAACATAGATTTCAAGTAAATTATACCTACCAGAGCAATAGTTTATCACAACCATGAAAGGTTTGATGAATTCTAAAAACCCATTTTTCTTAATTACATTTTATTAAGATCTTACAGCAATATATCATCATACAATGTGAAATCGTTTAAATTGTTGACAAGTTATCAAAAAAATGTATTCTTCTGATTCAGATGAAATTTTATTCTATAGGGTAAATGATTGTTCACGTTTTAGAATTGTAAAAAATGAACACTGTTTTTGGAAAATACAGAGTGTATTTCTAAAAACTGACCAATATTAAATGTTGATTTAAAAATACTTGAAATATTGAAGCATTTTAAGTGCCTACTATACAACAGTGAATCTAGAAATGTTTTTTAGCATCAATATTTGAATTTGAAAAGTTCGTCTACCATTCAAATAATGATACTCAAATTATTTACTTCTTCCTGGAATGCCAACCCAAAGGAGTAGGTACTACAAGCATATCAACATATACAGTGTGAAGCCAATAATGGAATATGGTTATCTGTAGCCTTATTTTATAGAAATGTAAAAAACGTTTCGACAAGTCATCTATTGAATTCAATTAATATGCTCTGCAAACTATGGCTCACTATGGCTCAAAGAACATGGATTTTCTTTTGTGTTTTGTTTCTATGATTCTGGTTTTAGATTTGACAAAGAAGACGAGAAAGTAAATTTCAGAATAAAAAAAAAATGAGTCAGTCGATCAAGCTATGGAAACATTGGTCTAACAAACCGCTATGCCTGTATTCGTCACAAAGGAGGTGAGAAGTTCTGTATCGACTTTAAAAGAGCTTTTGTGATTTTCTCCGTTGGGAGTGTAATTAAATATCTGATAGTGTAGCTGGTGCTAGCAAATTTTGTTTTCTATTTATATATACATATATCTTACACCATAAGATACCACAAAACGTCCGTTTGGGTGAGAACATTTAAATCCAATAAAACCAAAAAATTAAGAAAATATCAAGAGAAAAGAAAATGTTTCAACCCTTGATGTATGGAATTTGTTGATTCTAAATAAAACGAGATTTAAAGTAAAATTTAATTGTATTACAGAAACGATTTGTCAGAAGAGATATTGCTTCAAATACAGTGGAATTTTGGTTTCAACTTTGTTACTTTTACAACAAAATAACACTTAAAAAATAATAACACCAGAATAGACATATAGAATAAAACTATGGGTTTATAGCAAACCTTTCAATTGGCAATACAAGAAACTTAATCTCCAAGTAATACTCAAATCGTTGATTGATAATCTTAAAATTATAAGTAATTACCAAAACCCCACATTGTCGTGCTTCTTTTCAGTATTATTGGTTATAAACTGTTGAACTGTTCTGGCAATAATCATTACATCAGTAATTATTTAAATTTCAGTACTACAATAACCACTGTTTATTCCAAAAATAACAGTTACTAGTTTGATTTACATAGATGTGTACTCAAAATACTACTAAAATTTTTTTCATAACGACCAACTTATGCCTTTCTTTTTAATTAAATATCCATCATCCAACCAGTTATACAAGATCATATTATAGAAGACTGTAGATACATATCAGTAAGTATTGTTACGAAATGTCTACAATTTAAAATAGCTACTAAAATGGTTTGGAAGGAATGACGGACATTTGCATGAACGATAGGTAAAGCTTGTACAATTATGACAGATCTTGTAATGGTTAGCACTCCTGAGAAGTATTTAGTTATCTATATAAACAACTAAAAGTACAGTGTTTATAAATTGTTTATCATTAACGAATTATGAAAATGTATTATATTTCAAACTCTACGTAATTATACCTTAAGTTTTATATACAATCTCATTTACCTACAAACATTAAAATCTATTATTGTAATATGAAGTATGTAAGAAAGTAGTAATTTTAAGTAGTAATGTAATTTCAATTATTTAAAAAACATATTGATACAAAAACTAAAAATACAATTTTTATCTTAGTGAGATATACAATATATCAAACAGATTTCAAGCTCTTTATGTTTCAAAGTGGTCAAAATACAGGTAATCACTCTGTATAAAACAAAAATACGCTATATACAAATTATCACAACAAATCACTAATTATAAATAAATAATCCGTATTATATAAAAAAAACATATTGTGATATCTGACTATGCAAATAATTTCTGATCATAAAATGCCTTAACCTTTTAGTGTCTTACATTGATTTTATGTTCAATGGTCGTTTAAATACTGATTTGTAGTTCTGCGCATATCACAGGCAGGAGAATTACGTTATAATTTAAAGGACTATTAGACCAAAGTAAAGATGAATAAAGTGAGCACAATCAATTCGAAAAGTATAGTAATTTTGTGCATATTATGTATAATTCGCTCAAAGTATACCTTATCAAAAACCAGAAGAAATTTAAATTCAAGTTGACAGTTCCGTAGACTGATATTGACATCTGATAATTTACATTATTGACTGTTCTGAAGCTTTAAGGTAGTACAGCTTTTAATAATAAAAAAAAGCAAAAAAGTAGAGATTAGTGCATATAATTATCAATACCTTTGGAATTGGTGCTCACTTCATCCATCTCCAAGATAGCAGTTTTTTATTTCAAAGCAGTTTATTGCAATAAACAGTTCTTGAATAAACAGAAAGGATCAATTTTGACCATGCTTCAACCAATTAAAATCTATGGATATCATTGCTTCAAGGAGGTAAGTCTGTTTTGCTGCCTCGAGTTGTTTTTTTAATATTGTACCCTCCTTCTAGCAAAATCATTCCCAATACATCCTTTTGCATTCTAGCCAATGGAAAATAGAAATATTCTGCTGGTTTGAAGCAATTTATATTCTAAAATTAATTAGATGTGGATTTTACTTGATGAAGATCCATACTGACAAAATGAAATAAAACGATTTAATTTGTTATATTTGAACCTATGTTCAACTCAATTATTTTAAGGTTGAATTTAGATTCTAGTGGATAAAAGGAGTTACAAAACTTTACATAAAGTTGTTGTTTATTGAAATAAATTGATTTTTCAAGTATTGCCTGGTCTATACGTCAAACAACCGAAATATTTCTAATATGGTACAACTTTCAATGTATCAGATCTGAAGACGAAAACATCTTAAAAATACACGAAAAAAGAATGAAACTGAAGAGTAACGGTCTATATTTAGATATCTAGTTCTGTATATTAGGATATCTATGTTAATCCCCTACCCTGGACATTTCACATTCATATAACTAGCTATAACCTTATATTTTATTTGAAAATAAATAATCTAATAACAGAAAAGAATACACCACAGACATTTTAAATTACTTTTCAACACTTTGAAATGCCACTTTGCGATATAAATATAAAAACTAAGAAATCGTTTTTAAAAGCACCCAAATACTACTCACAAAGATACTTTGACTTTAACTTTGAAAAGAGTAAAAATATCAAAAAGTCCTTTTTTGTAGAGCGTCAAATTTCTTACAAGAATATATCTCAGGCATTTTGCAGTATCACTCCCTATGTGAGCTATAAAATTCCAAAGCATAAGACAAATTTGTAAAATAATATAAATATGAAGAGTTCCAACTTTTACAGTATTCTATTTTCATTATGTCCAACAATATTTTCAGATTATTTAAAGAAAAAAAAATCATTTTTTTGAAACAGTCTGTATACTTAAATTTTCTACTCATTCACTTTTCCGCTTTCAATTAATACTATTTGCCCAGATATATATCACCATCAAACTTAAGATGGAGAAAGAGATATTTTTTTGTCTTAACATTTGCTCATCAGACTGTCAAGCGAATTGATTCGTGGTTATGTTTGACATTGTTCAGAACAGTATTAAATGTGTGAAAGTATTGTTTGTTTTTCATTATTCAACATTTTGATTATAAACTAGGCCTAAAAAATTGGCGGTGTAAAATCAGCGAAATTGAAAAAAATGATACATCCAAGCTTGACTACTGACTCTTTGCAGTCCGAAAGACCAAGTTGTGAGCAGCAACAAATTATTGATTAATTCATTCAAGGAAAATCGGTGCGTTAAGCACTATCATGTTTGATCTAGGTGAAAAAAATTGTATCTACACAATATTTCAACTTGCTTCTGTAACATCTTGCTGCAACAAATTATGGCGTTAATTTTTGCTAATTTTACACCGCTCCTTTTTTAGACATCTGATGTCAAATTGATTAATTATCATAAATTTACAAAGAATTTCATTTATAATTTGTGAAAATATATTTTATTGAGTCATTGTGATGTATACAGATTACTATTTGTATTACCCTGTTTACAGATTTTAGATTCAATTTAGCAATGTATATTGCTTATCAGTTTTCTTTTATTTTATATATTTTCTATTGTACCTGTTCTTAATTTTATATAGTAGTTAATAAATCTTTGAAATGAGTAGTTCATAGTGTAATGGAATTCCAGCAAATGTGGATATCTCGGAGAAAAGTTTTAGATAAAAGAAAATAAGGATAAAATATATTGCCTATATTTACTAACCAATAATTATCTTGTGAGTAGTTGAGTACTCCAGTTGGCAGTGGAAGTAAACTAAGCTAATATCACTTCAAACATTTTATCAGGTTTCTTCGAGTTCTCTTAACAAAAATACAAGTGAATAAAACGTTCACATTTAAACTACATTCATTTGAATGTAAATAAATGAATAATACATGCTAAAAGTGAATGTGAACCACTAACATATCAATATGCTCCTATCATTTGATTATTGAACAGGACACCTAAATAATAACACACTTTTTTTGAAACCAATTTTCCATTTTCTTTTGTACACTTTACAGTGAATTACATTTTTTCCATTACTTTGACGAATTTAATGTTAACATGAGTAAATTTAAATCAGTGAAGGCTTAACATGTCTTGTATTTAATTATTATTAATTTTGTGAAGCAATTTAATTGCCATGCACTGTTTTAATTGGTATTTTGAAAATGGTAATTCGGTGTGAAGTGAAGTGTGCAAAAGAAAATGCAATTTGCAATACATCATTCCATGTGTAAGCAAATTCTGAACTCCGAGACGTGGGCTACAAAGTGTGTTATCAGTATTGTTGGTTAAACATCTAGCCTGTTTAATGATGGAAGCTCCTGACGAATTATTGCACAGAAAACAAAAAAAAAACTAAATTTTTGATATAATTTTAAAGACTGGTACAGATACACAATTCGCACCTTGTGGCTATGGGAAGCATAAAATCCTACAGGCTCAACTATGGTCATCAATAAGCGTAACCTTCTGGTGAATGAGTTAGGTAGATAAATCGGGGCCAAGAAGAATGTGTCTTGCAGGTAGCCACTGGACAAGTTACTCATTGAGAACTGTGATCTGGTGGATCATAGATGCAGCTCACATAATCTGAACCAGCTTAAAGAAATTGGTCCACATTTCCATTTAATAGCTATCAAATGATTATGAAATATGATTTTAAAATTTAAATAGCACATCTTCAACTAATGTGATTATTTTAAATAAGGAAAAATAACAGTAACAAGTCTTAGTAAACAAAAGAAACTAACAAAAACTAGCAAAACAATTTTGGAAATTAATGTTAATACCCCCTAGGACAGAACCTATGGATTGATATAATAATAAATTAAGAACACAAAAAATAAGGTGATATGTCAGTTTTTGACAAATTTGAGTTAGTTGTCCTGTTGTTCAACAGGTTAACTAATACTCTCAACAATTATCATTGCATAATACACAGCGTTGTCAGTTCTCCTCGCTAGAAATTAGAATAAATTGTGACATTTTGTGCCTCAATTCGTTCTTCTAATGAGAACCATTCTTCTAATATCTAGGTTGGTTGTAGAGTTGTTTTTTCTGCTCAACTTTCCACCAGATTGCATATCATCCATTGTTAAGAGCGGCAGGAAGTTTAAAAAAAATATTGACCAAGTTCTACTCATGAAACTACAATAAACTTTCAATGTCACTTTTGACAATACCAGATATGCAGTCTTATAATAATATAATTTTTCGATTGTCTACTATTTTCTGTTTTTTTTTTATTTCAACTCTTAATAGTTGATATATCACCTCCAATTATAGATAAATTGTATAACGATGTTTTTTAAAACTCAAGATTCAACACACGATTTGTAATATTGGTAAACTCAGTATCAAGAAATCTGGATTGTGTTTTTAAATTCCATATTTCAGGATTCCAGAAAATGATTCTACTTTTTTTCATGAATTATTTCAATGACCAATATTAAGAATTACTAGTATTTAAGATAATTATGAAAAGCTATTACAAAATATAAATAATACAACATTTTCAACAATTTTCAACCTACATCCGCACTACAGTGATTCAGTTTTATTTACAAAGTAATCTCTGGTAATAGACAGGAAGACTAAATTTATGTGTTTAGAAAACTTACAGTCTGATATTTCATAGTGTGGTTCATATAACATATTCGGTTTGATTTTATTAGGTACAATGTGCACCTAAAGTATGGAATAATTTAATTTTCTCCTTCGAAATTTTGAATAAATCTACAGTTAAAAGAATTTTTTTCAATTTATTAGATTTGGTAGAAGGTGAATTAGATTTTGTTGTTTCAAACAGGGAGGATTTGATTCAAATTCATTCAAGTCATTTGTATGGATTTTTACCGAAATAAATTATAAACTTATATTCAATAGCTCCTTGTTAATTGGGGTGTAATAAATCGAGTTTATGAAAAAGATTCAGCAATTCCTTTAGATTTGTTACACAACTAGCAGTACATACTTCTTAACACTTTACCATTCAAGTGGGAATGTTAATTTAAATTTAAAAAAAATACTATGAATTGGTGGTTGAAAAAAATTAAACATTTTCTAACGTTACGACAGAAATATGTATTGGAACTTAAAATGGTTAGACCAAGAATGTTAAAAAAATGAATTATATCACATACAATTCAAATAGTTTCTGTTACCTACAAAGCAAATCGTAACATAGTATGTTCCCGGTGGCAAAAGTGGTAACAATTTAAAATATCTGTTTGAAATGTTTGAAAGTAATTTACACATATCGAATGAAATGTACAAATCAAATATGTAAAAAAATAAAACATTACCTCATAAACTACCTTATTTCACGTAATGTTTCACTTTTAAGGAGTTCGGTGTTTATCAACATATTACACTGTAGGAACAACTTGATATAAAACAACACGTTTATTAAAAGGACCGTTTTCACTTCACTAATAATTGAAAAAATCTATGTTGTCATAGGTCCCGCCCCAAGACACCCACTCCTAGCTATTCCTTTGTCTTTTTGCCGCCGCATCCGAAGATATCAAACCACTTAACATATACTTTAGCTGAGGCATGAAGTCAATTACATTCCTAACTTGCACTAATGGTACTGTTTCTCTCGTATTCGTACACCTACCATTTTCCAATAAAACCCGTAGCTGTGAACTGGAAAAAAATATAAATTGGGTACATTGCAATGATTACCTTACGTTAAATTATAAATAGGTTCAATAGAGGAGTTTAGTCCAAGGTCAGTGTGGCCAACAAAAGTGTTTTTTTCTGACAAGAATGACAGTTAAGGTCTATTCGCATGTTTTTTATCATTGCGAACATCTGTATTGCTTTATTGAAATAATGAATACACCCCCGGAGCGTATATCTTGAAATTTAAAATGACTTTTTAGCTGAATACTCAACATATCGGTGGCTAATAATTCTAGGAACTCTTGGCATGTCACCATTTCATTTCTGTTATCTGTCACTAGTTATGTCAGATGTCAGTGGAAAAAGTTATTATAAGAATAGAGATACAACTAACTAGAAATGCTACAAAAATGTAATCGAAAATTGACATACACAATTAAACGAATATCAACAAAAATAAATATAACTGACATTTGACATAACCAGTGACAGAATAACAGAAGTGAAATAGTGACCTGCCAAGAGTTCCTAGAATTTTTGGCCACCGATATGTTGAGTATTCAGCTAAAAAGTCATTTTAAATTTCAAGATATACGCTTCGGGGGTGTATTCATAATTTTAATAAAGCAATATAGATGTTCGCAAATACAATACACCTATACATATAGGCAACACTTTATACATATGCATAGCTTACTACTTCACCAACCGGTGAGGAGTCTGTACAGACTGGTAGAGAAAAGTACAATTAGGAAGTGGGTGTTGTGAAACACAAAATCTCAAAATGTAGGAGCAGCATCCGAGAAAAAACATCACAAAGCACACCTCCAACTAACTCCAAAGCACAAAAACATCTCAATTGTGAAAAAAAAAACGGTATCTGAACATCTTTCAACAACTAAAGTTTATGTTTATTTTTTCTTAATAACTTAAAATCCACCAAATAAATATCTTCAAAACGAAAGGGTCGATATTGATCAAACTTTGCAAGCGTAATGCAACCAATATGATTTTTCTGTTGTTTTTATTATAAACCTGAAATTCTTAATTAAATTGAAGAGGTTCAAACGCCTATTATCTACCTATTATCTTCTTATTTAAAAAAAGTTGCTGTCAAAAAAAATGCGGTGGTATTGAAAATTTCAAACTGTCGGTAGAGATCATCGTCTGATCATTCAGATTGTATCTTATATGGACGGTACTTTTTTCTTTTCACTAGGTTTGTTCCAACTGATGATAGAACTGTAACTTCTGTAACTGTAACTATACAGTACGATTCCAGAACGGTTCATAAATGCCAGTTGGAATAAACCTATTATCTTACCTACTAATACCATGGTTTAGTGCCAAATTTGTGGTAGAAGTCCGAAGTGATTCAACAGGTTCATTTGTTACCGTCAGCGATCGTCCAGTTTTTGGTAAACTTTTGACCATCCCTGCTAAATTAAAACGTTTTAGTGTTCTAATAACTGCTGAACGGGATAAGGGACTTCTTTTTCAGTTGTAAATAGCTTTAAATAAATATACGAAGTGGCCCATTCAAATAAGAAAGATAAAAAGTGAAACCCGAAAACTATTAACAAAAAAAGCACATCTAAATACATGTTTGCAAAGTTACATCAATATCGTTTCCACTAAATTCAAGAAAAATTTATGTAGAGACTACATAACAAACAAGTTTACATACAAATTTTAACTATTTTTACTTTGATTCAAAATATCACATTGTTACTTGGTTTGGATGGAAAAACCAGATAGTATTGTTAATTTTTTGATGGAAGGATTGCAACGCCACCTACCGGGACTAATTGTGAGTCTAAACCATCCAGCTACTTACTCAAACACACACTTACATTTTGATCAAAATCGACCCGTTTGCTTAGGAGTTGTTCAGTTTGAACCCGATTGCAGCACCACCTACCGGGACCAATTATGAATCTAACTTGATATTAAAAACTATACATCAAAATTGATCGATTGTCATGTTGCAACACTATTGCTCATCAGTGGATGAAAATAAAAAATATTAAACTCGCATTTAAAAAATAGGGGTTGGTGGTAAAAGGGTGGAAATTTAGGGTTATATGTATTTTTCAAGTCCGAAACATAAAAAAATTAGAATAGAAGATTTTGTCCAAAAAATAATAAGAAAATTTTTGGGAGTGGACTACCCTTATCACTTATCACTTATCACTTATCTCAGACCTACCCATAGAGTAATAAATAAGAGAGGTTTTAAAACATATGGAAGAAACTGGCACAAAGTTTGTGGGCAGCCAGTAGCTCACGGCGGTTTACAGCAACTAACTGAACTAACAAACCCCGCCTCCCTCTACACAAACTTTACATTTTTAGTGTTATTTTAATTTGAGGTTAGTTGTTGTCATTTGTGAATTTATTTTTATTTAATCTACTCATTGGCCTTTCTGCAAAGAAATTAATTATCTTTATCATTGGTACCTACTATTATCACAGCATTTATCATCACTTATCATAGGTGAGTTAAAAAACTAGATTTCTAACCCTAACCGTTTGAGGTTGGGCTTTCCAAATGAAACATTATTTTTCATTTTATCGTTTTTTGCAGACAAGAACGATGGATTACCAAAAGTTTGTGACCCAAACCAAAATAATATGTACCTATGAAGTTACTAGATATACATATATTAATGTAATTTATAGTCTATATCTCGGTCTATATAGAAAGGAAAAGGAGTAATAAATCATTCATTTAAGTAGATTTCATAGACGTTCCAAAATATATTTTAAGAGGGTATACCGTAAGGTACATTTTGTATTGAACGAATGAGTTGCAGCTATGCAATATACGATTTAGGTCAGAGGTAACGGGATGTACTAATTTTAATAAAAAAAGTGATAGAGGTACATAAATTTTAGTAAGTTTGATAAAGAAAGGCAACACAGTTTATTCATAATAGAAAACGTTATGGACAACGCAAGTTACCATTCACGGTTACGAGAAGCATTG
>CAJUYI010000094.1:503792-515993 GCA_910591695.1 Galerucella pusilla
TATAAAGATAGACTGTTCTTAGCGACTAGAACGAGGTTGGTCGGTTTTTCATTTTCTAAACGACTATTTGGGGGTGATCCTCTCCTCTAAAAGGAGATCAGGAGATGTCTCCTAGTGACCTGTCCACCTTCCTGAGAAGGACAGGATGGATAATGACCTCGGAGGACAACTGCTCGGGAGGATGTACAATGGGTCACATGTGGCCTAAGTGCTGTGAGCCTTCACACTCACCCTCCCTACTCTACAGATACAGAAACCTTAAGGATAAAATCAAAGAGGTTACAACCCGGTTTTCTCAAAATGGATATTAGATTCACCCGGACACAGGGGCACACAAAAAAGGATTCTATAAAATACTCACGCGTTAGCTTTATAAACCTCTATTCCTAGTACTTGCATAACCTGTTGACACGAGTGCACTGGTACGTTATTGAAAAAATTCGTCACTAAATCTGGCAGCGTCACCAAAATATCTTTCCACGCATTTGGCTTCATGTTGATGCAAGGAACCATTTTTCCTTCCACTAGTGCCTTCTCCATCCTATATGGAATGCTATTACTACTACTGGTGGTAGGTGCGTCCGCTAGAGGTATAAGTTTATTGTTATTGTTATTATTATTTCTATTAATACACAGCATGGACCGGCCATTAGTTATACTATTCCGTTCTTCTGAGGTTGTACTGGATTGCGTTCGAGCGGTCTGGTGGGCAGGTTGTTGGTTTACCAGCTGCGCTGACGAATTGTTCACCGCATAGTTATTTTGAAGATCCCTGTAAAAAATAAACTTTTATTAATTTAAATTATCACTATCTTAGCATAACCATGCGTTTTTAGCTTAATTAGTTAATAATACCGAAACAAAAAATCCTTATTTTCACACGAGATGAATTCAAAATGTATTTTAATATAAATTTTGCAAAATTTACATTTGTTACTTTGGGTGAGTCGGTTCATATATCCTATTGAGTTCAATGTACATTTTATTGAAGTAGAAAAATTTGTTATGCTCGCCTATTTTGTCCTCTTGTCCTCTGTGCGTTGTTAGCGAGGGCGTGTATTTAGTTCCAGAGGCTGGCCGAATGTTCATTGCCCCCCTATTTTAACCGCTGTTGCCAGAAGCGCAGATTAATTTGTACAAATGATATTTTTGTCTCCGACTTTTTTTCGAGCTCATGCATTATTAGGTAAAACTAAACACTTTCATCCGGCAACAGTGTCCTTTACAGAGTTGGTGGTATTCAGTATGTTCCTAACATGGAAGGAGTGAGGGTGTTAGAATAGGGGGCAATGAACATTCGGCCAGCCTCTGGAACTAAATACACGCCCTCGCTGCCCAAGCACAATTGTACTTTCTCTCTCTTTCAAGCTGTTTTTCTCATATTTTCCTTGTCGTACTTGTGTAAATCGCACGGTTCGAAAAGCTTTTTCGCAATCTGTATAAGTTTGTACGGTAAAGGAGAGAATGCAGGATTTGAAGAGTTGAAAAAATATATTATTTACAGTTAATTAATTCCACTTACAGGATGGTGCGAAAGTATAAACGTGTATTGATACATTTAAATACCAAAATATGTTATAAATTATAATGCAAATTAATTTGTACAAGCATAATATCAATTGTTTATTTAAATGTTAACTTCGCGTGCCTTATTTAATGAATGTTTATCAAATACTATTTGATATGTGCAAAAATTGGATACATTAGTCGCACATCATTTTGAGGCTCTGTGCAAAAAATTAGACGTCAGCGAGACTCCTAGGTCACCTAAAAAAAATTATAAACATTTTACAGCGCTCCTCTCCGTAATTCAAGCGTGACGTCATCGCATATGAAATCCCTCGTTCAGAGAGCGGATACCGCGCCTATCGGTTTTCTTATTATTATACGTTTTAGCAAACTATAAACAGTGTTGTATTTGTGAAATAAGAACGTTTAGAAATAATTTAAACTCTTCGACACAATGGACCAGAACCAGAGTAAATATAATTATAAATAATGTGCGGTTCCAGAATGTAAAAGTACTACGATTAAAACATCTAACAAAACATTTATTTCTATTAATAAAGATGCAAAAAAAACGGAAGCAATGGCAGAAAAGCATAAAAAGAATCAAAGCATTCACTGATAAGTCAACATACTTTGTTTGTATATTTTTAAGATTTCATTTTTCTTCAACCAGAAGTACAGAATCGTTATAAATTACCCTATAAAATACGTTGTGGATCCATATTGAGAGGGTTATCGAAAACCACACGATTGTATTAATATAAATTTTCTAAAACACGTGGATAATATTGTTCTTATAGCTTGTGGTGTTATTAATGTTCAAAATTATTTAATAAAATAATGGATCCGCTCTTCACAAGTTAAATTTTATGAAATATTGCTTTTTTCCAAAAAACAGGTAATCTTTTTCAGTAGGTAGATCATCAACAAAACTAGCGTATATTATATGTTTTAAAAGAAATTATGTTATTTGATCAAAGTCCGGATCAGCTCTAACAAATATCGCTTTTTTTACCAGTGAGGTGCATGTACATAATATATGAATCTGATGTAAACATTTGGAACTAATATCACCTGCTTCATCTAAATTAGTTTTCCTTGCACTTTTCAACATTGGTGATTCAATTTCCACTACACATCCATCATAAATAGCATCTGAAAAAGCTCCTATAATTGGACAGTCAGCAGTTACAAAAATTCCAATTTTTTCAAATTTTTTTGGAATTTGTTTTTCAAGAATTTCAAGTACGTTTTCAGTATTGTAATATCTAAGCCTACTATTCGTAATTTATCTTTTTTTGCTTCATTTTTTTTCTTTCCAAAGACCACGGTAGTTATAAACTTTTTAAAGGTGATGATAAAGATAACACTGTCCATAGTGGACGGTTTCTCCCTCCTACGATAGAGCCACATGAGAAAAGTAATAACATGCTTACAGCCTCCCTCCGAAACAGGACAATAACACTTAGCTTTTTCTATTTTTTCAAACTAAAACAGTACAAACAACTTTGTAGCATTTTTGAGTTTAGTTTATGCTCGGGTGTCATTCCTGCTAATAAAATACATTTATTTATTTCTCTTTTCAAAGTTTCGATTAACCGTTATCTCCGTAACTTTGTCCACTAGACCAGGAATAAAATAAAACATCTGGAATCACCCTGTATATCACTTGAAAATAAAATATGAAAATATTGCCATTTTTAATCTTTCTGACCCGAAAATAGCCAAAAACGATGTGTCACATACTATGAAATTATAATACACATAGATTCAAAAGTTTTGCATCACCTTCTTCGGATGCGAAGGAATTTTTTTGCACTAACAATTTTTTGTTGGTTTGTTTATCAATGTTTACCATTTCAATATGTTCCATATTTTTTGCAGTTTACATATGTTTTTTTTGTAAGATAACATTTTTAGTGCGATCATTTCAACATTCAAGGCATTTGATTTATACGATTTTAAGTGCAAACATGAATCGTCAAGTCATAAGTGAGATTGACCGTGCAAGAATAGTGGCTTTAGTTGAAGAAGGTCATTCTCAAAGGTTCGTGGCAAACAGAGTTGGCGTTTGGCAAAGTGATGTGTCTCGTGTATGGAACCGGTATCTCCAGACCAATTCTCTTCGTGATAGACCTAGAAAGGGTAGAAGGCGTGTTTCTAATCAGCGGCAGAACCGCTATATCCACTTAAATATCCGAAGAAACCCGACCATGGCAATACCAGCACTCCAAAGAGATATAAGACATGCGTTGGGAGTTCAAGTATCGATCTCGACATTACGAAGACGAATACGTGCGACAGGTTTGAGGTAGTGACACGATATCGAATCCGATACTTCACTCATATCATTACTTTTGATTCGATACTAGTATTTCAAATAATCGATACTTTAATTCGATACTCTGTACTAATATGAGTAATTTACATTGAGAATCGAATCGATTCAATCAAGCAAGCTAAACAAAAGAATTTGATTTTTGGAGCCATCACAAAAATTTAGCACTTAGAAAAAATGAAAAGAAGTCTACTGCGAGTGTGGGAAATATGGAAAAGGATGAACTTTCATTATATTTGGCAAATCCAGTAGCACTCCTTACCGTTAACCCTATGGCACAATGGGAAGACATGAAAAGTGTTTTTCCAATATTATATAAACAGGCTCTGCACTCACCTGCACTCACCTGCAGCATCTGTTTCCTCAGAGCGTTTATTTACAAAGGCAGGAATGACAATAAATAGGTCAAGAAACTAACTAAAGGGAAGAAGAGTTAATAAACTCTTGTTCCTTGTTGACTGTACTGAAGAAGAGTGGAATATTTAAAGATATTTAATATCTCTCTACTCTTCTTAATTAGTTGAATATATAATATTTTTCTTTTTAATAAAAACTTTTCAAATATTTTTGACATTTTTATCCACATTCCTCACAATTATATAAAAGAGAGGGAGATAAAGGGGCCATAAACTGAGATGAGGCCTCTATTTAAATTTCAGCATTCGATACTTACTTATATCGATACTTTATTTTCGATATTTTTACTCTTTAAATATTTTTGTTTCGATACCGTTATTATTAAGGTATCGATACTTTTTGTTTCGATATCGTGTCACTAGTTTGAGGTGTCGCCGACCAATAAGAGTGACAAGACTACAACCTGAGCACAGAGTTCGCCGACTACAGTGAGCTCAAGAACACGCGGCCTTGCCTGAAGAATTTTGGAATTCGGTGTTTTTTCCGACGAGACAAGGATTAGTTTGGTACAAGATAGCCATCGAATACGTGTGTGGCGGGATCCAACGAGAGTTGCTCAGCTTGCCCATGCTCGCTCCGTGCCGCCCTTCAGAGGAGGAAGTGCTATGTTTTGGGCTGGTATCATGTTAAATGATCGCACAGAATTAATTTATGTGGAGGCAACGATGACTGGTATCTCAGAGAGATTCTACATCCTCACGTGAGACTATGGCGCGCAGCTGTTGGCAATTCCTTCGTTTTTATGGACGATAACGCCCGACCTCATCGGACCAGAGCTGTAAATGAGTATCTTGAAACTGAAGGGATCAATCGTTTGAACTGGCCTGCCCTATCTCCTGACATGAATCCCATAGAACATGCTTGTCAGGGCAGTGGCAGCACGCAGAAATCCACCCAGGAGTGTACAAGAGCTTGTTAATGTGGCCCAAGAAGAATGGCGAAATATTCCTCAACAGAATATCAATAATTTGGTAAACAGCATGGGCAGGTGACATCAAGCTTGCATAAATTCTAGAGGTGGAAATACTCTTTATTAAAAGTTCTCATGCAGGTTCTCACTTAACCTTTTCTTTAAAAAGAATCAATTTGTATTTAATTTATTCAATTTCTAAGAATACTTTTTATGTTCAAATCAAGTTTATTATTGGATAATAAAAATTTTTGACAAATATAGACGGTTTTTTTATTGAAACTAATTATTTGATTAATCTCTGATCCATTTATAATGAACACATTTTTTTTAGGAGATTTAGGGTGATGCAAAACTTTTGAATCTATGTGTATAATAAACTCGTGTTTTTGATTAAAAAACTCCATAATCAGCAAGTTCACTTCTGAAACATTATTTAGTGAGTCTGCTTTTTTGAAATAAGGTCCTAACATTTTATTTTATTAACACAAAAAATTTGTAAGATACAAAATAAATTCTATTCGAGGCACGTTACAGTCAGAAGCGTAATGTTTGTGCACATTAACTTTCATATGCGGTGACGTCACAGTCATAGTCTTCGCCCCGCTACGGTGTGCTTGTTTAATTGGTTGTATTAGGAGAACGACATATTCTATTGACATGAAATTTTCAGAATCATATTTTTATCCTAAGTACTTTGTTTTACGACAGTTAAAAGTGATTTAAAAATTTTAGTAAACAAGCCCATTACTAGGGTAGCATATCCGAGCAAACGCCCAACCAGTGTAAATCACTCAGCAATACTAAAATTGTAAATAGTTTGAGTGCAGATGGATCTCAGTACTTTAGCAAAACAATTCTTATTTTGTACCCTGCGGTCAAATTCTAAAGCGTTAAGATGTGAAAAATTATTTGAATATATTTCATTTTATAATGACATATGATCTCGCTGTTATAGTTTGAACTCCAACAGCTTTATTGATTGAATTAAATTCTTGTTCTCTTGAAAACGTATGTATTATTTTTAAAGGTGATATTTGAATCTTTGATCATTCCGTTCAATACAAGGGGAATAACATCGAGGGGTGGATTTCATAAAACCGAACTATTGCCCCGGAGCCTAGGAACGGTGGCGTTGGGCGATGCGACATTAAGGAAGTTAAGGTGGGGAGGTTAGAGGTTCTGAAACTCGACAGCGTCACTGAAATACTGAAACGCAGTATGCCATAGAATGAGCGAAAAGCTTCGTTTCACGATACTACAGTCCCGATATTTACAAATATTTTTTGCATAAATAAGCAAAGGATTAAAAAAATTAAAAATCCAATGTTACGTTGCACACCTGTCAAAATTACCTCTTACAAACCAACAGAAGCATTGAAAAACAGTTAATTAAAAAATGTGACTGCACAGAGATATGAGGCACATAGAATAATAATGGTCTAACTCCAAACAAGTTCATTTCTAATAATTAGGCTCATTATAAAAATTAGAATAAAAAATTCAACAAAATTTTTGAACATAACGTGAATGTTTATTCTCAACCAATACAGTAAAACATAAGTAGAATTTATAACACATCGAGAATATTTGCAAAAAAACACCTTAAAACTAGGAGGCAAACAAAAAAATGTGGACTTGGACCACTATAAATCTGAACGATTTTGTTCAAGTTGGCTAATCATAAATAATTTCATCGTCAGAAGATCTATCTTCCAGGTTTTGTTGAGCAGAACCTCGGGTAACTGTCTCAGTGGGCAAGTTTTTATAAAAATTATGGTGTACAGGTGGTATGTAGGGCAGCAAGTCCATCATGTCTTTCTTCTTTGCAGCTGTCACAGTTCTTCTTGTGTGATAAAGTGGTTGTTGCATTACATTAGCCAAACCCCTACTAGGCCTTCCAACACTTTTCTTTTTGGAAAGATCAACAATATGAAATTCAGTTTCTGGATTTAGAGTTTCCTTAAATTGAAATTGAAGGGGTAGATCTCTCTGAAATCGAAGCCATCTTATTTTAAGCCAGCTAAAGTTATATCCATCCGTAGAAGTTTTCCGATTGGTAATCAAATTTTCTAAATTTGTCGTGCTTAAAAACTCTTTATGTTGAATTTCAGATACTACAAACTTAGGTTCCTTTCGCTTGGAGTTTTTAATTATATCTATCCACTCATCTGGATGATAGATCATGCCATGGCGTCTGCTTTCAGACTCTATTATACCAAATTCGCCATCGTTAGGAAGAAAAGAGTGTCCAGATACCAAAAATTTAAGATCTATGACGTTGATTTCAACTTCTGGATCTTGTACAAGTTTTAGCAGAGATAAACTCATCTTTATATTCCGATTCTGTCCTGTACAAGAATCTGAATAAGCAATTACATGTTTATGATTCCCAGCAAAAAGCTTCAAATGCTTCACTAAACAAGTTGCAATGTCTTGTGAACCGCGCCCTCCCTGTGTTTCATTCCATACGTACATGTAACCAGTATTGCTGTTGAAGGAATGTATTCCCAGATTATACAAATACAGATTTCTTTTGTAGTAAGCCACAGACGTTGTGAGCTTAGGAAAAGGCAAAGCCTTTTGTAAATCAAATGTTACTATGTATGCTTCTGCAGCTTTCTTTGAATCGTTCCGTAAACTTTCTCTCGCCGATTCTGCTTTTCGTAAATGCAACACCTTTTGAGCTGAAAGATTTTTTTTTACATCTTCGTTGTCGGCACCTTTTAGTTTTAACTCCAGATCATCGCACAACTTGCAGGTGTCTTGATGGGGAGTTTTAAAATGCAAATTAAATTTGGTATTGAATACCTGATAATAGTATTTCAATTTTTTTGGTTCAATATTCTGGGTTCGACAATCCTCTACATAAAGATCATACATCTTCTTTACAGTTAGACCGCTGTTTAAATACTTCCTATTTGGATTTTTAATTCTAGAATAATGGCTTTGATAAGCCGGAAATGTTTTTATATGCCTCACAATATCAGAATCGTCCAACTTTCTAGAGCTTGTAGTACCTCTTAGCTCTCTGCAATCTGACGCTTCTCGTTTTGAAATGCATCTGTGCAGACGGCCGTTACTTATTTTAAATGTATCAAGAAAATACTTCTTGCAAACTCTATGTGTTTTATTATTAGTCTTCAGCACGTATTGAAAATGGGTATGCTTTCCTAAACGAGATCCATCTTTTGGGCGTTTTCTATTCACGGGTGATGCTTTTACTAAACCAAAAATGTAACTATTTTGCGCCACATAATCGCCAAGCCTCCAAAATGATTCAAACGCGTTTTGTCTTTCGGTAAATGAAAATGAATTAATACACTTCTTTCTGCAGTTGCAGTCAATGTTTTCGAATTGTTTTGCGTTCACTTCTAACCCTCTTCTAGAAATGTATCCTTTTCCAGTATTTCTCAGCATTTTTTTAGTATTAATTTTCCAATTTTTCTCGTTCCTTGATCGTTTTCTGCTTCTGATTTTTGCAAGGCCACCTGTAAATATTTTAAAACCTGTAAAATGTGTATTATTTGAGATATAAAACATTTCCCATACTTGTGGATGGTTGTGGGTCCTGCTCAACAACGTCAAATCCTAACTGTTCGTCATGTGAAGTTTCTGCATCTATAATACCAAAAACATGCGTTAAAATCGGTTTGACAGTTTTTATACTTCTCAGATAATAAAAAAATGTATAGCATGAATTTAAAAATAAATTTGGAGAGAACTAAACTTATCTTAAAGCACGAATTAATTGGCAAAAATTGTTTTCAAATTTTTTAGGTTATGTTTCCATAATTAACTTAATCTTGACTTAAAGTATGAAAATTAGGCTTACCAAAAGATTCTCCGCTTTCGCTGGGTATATATTCAGACCCAGAGTCACTGAAATCACTAAATTCGTCCATTATGAAACTTTAATTCCACCATAAACTCACAAAACGTTCTGCAACGTCCAGTTATTGCAAGTAATAATGGTCTAACTCCCAAGATGTTCCAGTATTATTCTGAATGTGATAGTTGTACCATTTTTATACTGAACTATAATGAAATTCAATCACAATAAGAGTAAGATAGAGCCATCTATTGACCAGAAACTGAAGTATGGAGTTAGACCACCTATATAATGACAGATCAAGGTAGTTTGATACTTTTTAGATGACTGGCGCCAATTTTCTAATTATTGGAGTTAGACCATTATTATTCTATGTGCCTCATATATTACTCATAATATAAGTAAATTTCAATCTACAGGGTGTCCTAGAGTTAGTAGCAAATACTGCTTTAATGTTACTGTTTGGACCCTTACTTTGTGTACTAGTCATATACAGGGTGTACCAATCTTACGACAAACTTCGGTATATGGGTTATTTTAAGAGATATCGAAAAATGATATCAACAAAAATAGAAGATGTGTTGAAGGTCCATATTTTGAAATGATACCGAACTATACAGAGTGCTGCATAACTCAGTTACAAACCAAACATATGATTTTTTAAATGGGAACCCCTGTATATTATACCGAATTCGGATTGGTTACATTTGTTTGAGGCTTTTGATATAAGGTTTTGCCACGTTATACAGAGTCCTTCAAAAGATATGGACACGTTTATGTGAAAATCGTAGGTAAATCAACGAAAAAAATGAATTTTGCCAAACATGATGCAATATCTTCGTATCCCATTAAATCTCAATTATATTCTTTCTTGTATACAGGGTGAACGGATACTCGAACCTGTCATTTTCTTTCTTATTTCAAATGGAACACCCTGTATTTTATAGCAAAAATAGAATCTTCGATTATGTAACTTTAATTTTTGTCAAGCCCTATACCCTAAGTTTATAAAAACACAGTTATTTTGTAATATTTATTGTAAACTATTATTATTGACATATTATGTGAAAGCAATAAACGTTGTATGTAACAAAAAATCCTAATTAATAATAAATTTTAATGAACAATTTATTCTAAACAAAACTAGCCACCAAAAGTATAATCCCAACCGTGATATTAAACTAAAGGTTCTTAATGTTCACCGTTAACATCAATGCAATGCTGCAGAACAGTTCAAATGATTGACAACATTTCTCAGCATATCAACGTTAGCAGATCGAAATGCCGCACTAATTATCTCTTTCATGTCATCTCTGATAGCCGGGGGATTATATAAACTTATTCCTTACAAGACCCGAAAAAAATGAATATACTTTTGTTAAATTGGGTGACCGAGCTGGCCAATCAGTTGGGCTCCCTCTTACAGCATTGCATTGATGTTAACGGTGAACTCTTTGAACCTTCAGTTTAATATTACGGTTAGGATTATACTTTTGGTAGCTAGTTTTGTTTAGAATGAATTATTCATCAAAATTCATCATTAATCAGGATTTTTTGTTACTTACAACGTTTATTGCTTTCACATAATAGGTCAATAATTATAGTTTACAATAAATATTACAAAATAACTGTGTTTTTATAAACTTTGGGTATAGGGAATGCATAACAAAAATTAAAGTTACATAATCGAAGATTCTATTTTTGCTATGAAATACAGGGTATTTGAAAGTAGAAAGAAAATGACAGGTTCGAGTTTCCGTTCACCCTGTATACAAGAAAGAATATAATTGAAATTCAATAGGATACGGAGATATTGCATCATATTACAAAACTCTGTTTGGCAAAATGCATTTTTTTTCTTCAACATACAACAAGCTACAGAGCGTTGATTTACCTACGATTTTCACATAAACGTGTCCATATCTTTTGAACGACTCTGTATAACGCGGCAAAACCTTATATCAAAAGCTTCAAAAACATGTAACCAATCCGAATTCGGTATGATATACAGGGGTTGCCATTTGAAAAATCATATGTTTGGTTTGTAACGGAGTTATGCAGCACTCTGTATAGTTCGGTATCATTTCAAAATATGGACCTTCAACACATCTACTATTTTTGTTGATAATATTTTTCGATATCTCTTTAAATAACCCATATACGGAAGTTTGTCGTAAGATTGGTACACCCTGTATATTAAGTTAATCACAAGATAGGTCAGAGAAAGTAGTCAATATGCTCTGGGGTGTTAAAGATACCAAAACTATCTCATTATATTTTTTTCAGTATTAGGTTAGGTTTGTGGTGAATGGATCTATTATATTTGTCTTCTAATACGTGTATTATCATCACTCCTATGCATTGATTAAATTTCGAAACGAAATATTACTATCAAAAGCAGCAACTTGAAAAAATTTCCAAGCATACCATCTACGGTGTTTGGGTCCAATATAATAGAACATTTTTTTTAAATGAAATTTTGGGTCTGGAAAGCATTTTGCATACAGGCTCCCAAAGATCGATACTACCTTACTACGAGAGTACATATTGTATGGTCACGTGGTTGGACAGGGACGTCTTGAATAAAATTCGAATGAATAGTTATTTTGAATTAATATTTCCAAACAATATCGAGAAAAACAATAATAATGTGGAAATTTCGAGAAGAAACAAAATACCTATGGTATTAGGGAAATTGATAGAAAATTGTTAAATGGGTTATTTGGAAAAAAAAATACAAAAATTGAAGCTATTAAAAGAGTAATCTAATCACCTAGAAAAATTCTACTATATACAGGGTCTCAGGAGTTCGTATCAAAAACTTCGGAGTTAATAGATATGATGAAAACTTGTGCCTTTGACGACTTTTCCCTTTGAGCAGCATATTCCCATCATATGACACAGTCGACAAGGACGATGAACACTTATTTTAGTTTCTCCATTAAATACTAGCAAGGCGTATCTTGATCTAATGCCCTTTTTACGAGGAGCGGGTAAACATACATCAAACAACAAACATCAACTGCGCATGACTCAAGACTTTACCAAATTTAGTAGTAACATAACAATATTGAAATAAATATGTAAATATCAGAAATATAAAACTAAAAAAAAAACAAGAAAACCCAGGCCCAAACCCGGTTGATCAAAGTGTAACTATGTATAGAAATATCAGAAAATAAGAAATAAAAAACT
>CAJUYI010000095.1:0-31756 GCA_910591695.1 Galerucella pusilla
AAATAATGAATTTATTCCATTTGGCTTTTACACACTGTATAGATTCAGCACATGAAAACTAAGTTCGTTGCACCAGTTCCAAAACAAGATTTTTCAAATAGATTAGTAGAAGATCATCTTGAAGATCTTTTCAATATCCAGAATCATATCCATGTGATATTTGCACGGGTGTTACTTTGAGAATTATTCATATAGCTTGTGATCGAATAATAAATTCCCCAAAAATGAATTAAATTTGCAAACATTTTAATATATTACCATCTTTGTGGAAGCCGCACCTGTTTCTATAATTCTATGACTAAAAATATTTTCAATATAAATAAGTATTATTTTCAGCACCTCATTAAGTCCAAATGGTTTCAAAAAAAACCTCTAATATATTAAAAACGTTGGCACGGTTTGTGTTCACTTGCATTCTCAACTCTTAAGTCGTATTTTTGGTCCGATATTTCTGGATATCATAATGCAATAGTGTTGTCAATGACGTCAATGAGACGTCATTGCCGTTGAAATTGCAGCATCTAGATTTATTGTAACCTAAATCTTGACAACTCTTCCCGGAATATACGAGTATGTTAAATATCGCTTGACAGATTACAAGATCTACACGGGATTATACAGAACGGCGCTATCTTTTGCCGATGATTGATAATGACGGCTTTTCGGGTTTATAAGTATTAAAATAAATGATAGTATACCGCTGGGATAATTAATCTCAACGTACAGCTATTATATATTGTGTGAAGTAGGCCCTGTTTTGATCTAGTTAATTTAATATTAGAAAACAGTCTGGTCAACTTTTGCGTAACATTTACAAATGATAACTGAAATTTGAGCCAGTATATCATCAATCTTACAATGGATGATGGAACTGTCACCAAAATTTTGATGTAGCTGGAATCATTTCACAAAAAACCCATTTATCAACCCCTCCGACCAACGGATTAAAATAATGAAAATCAAACTTACACAGGTCAACCACAACCTAGACAACATGTATGTGAATATGTTACTGTTAATGATCTGTACTTTAATCACATGTACCTCGAGTTTGAGTTTGGAAGTCGTCTACAGATTTCAATGGTGACTGTATCATAATAATATATTCCCAATATTGAATATAAGGAATTTGAATTTATTGACACAAGGCTCATCGCATATTATCTATCTTGATGTTAGTGAGTTGTTAGGGAAAGCAAGACTACAAGGAATGCAGTTTAATCCTTCACCGAGGTAGCAGCACTCTCACAAACAACAGTGAAAATAAACTGCTTTTCTTGTAAATTGTAAATATAACTTATCACAACTGACTTATAGATTTGTTCTTCTACTAGAACCATCATTATTTTAGAGGAAAACCAATTAAGCGCCATATATCTTTTGCTTCGGCTTCATCATAAATACTTGCAATTGGGATTCGTTCTCAATCATTTCCTGTCGTATTAAGTCTTCTGTGAATCTTTAACACATCAGATTTTGTTCGGTAATTGGTCACATGGATTCCCAAAGAAATAAATTAAACTAACTGTGTCTATATTGGTGACGCGAAGAGTGAAGTGAGAGCTGGGAACGTTTTTATGAGATAAATATCAAGGACGGTCTTGATCAGGGTAGACTTCGTTTCAAATAAAAAAAAGCCACGTGAAGTTTGCCAACTGTCTTGCGCAGGAGCTTAATTCGGTTTTGTTTATCTATGTCGCCTCGTACGAACCTTTTATGCCATTGGCGTTACAAACGACAGCCATTTTATTATTATTGTGTCAATTTTATGATATGGTGCTGGTTTTGACAACAATTGCGCGCATACGACTGCAACTTCACGTTGATTATTCTTACGTGAAACGCAGTTAAGCGCTCTGTCCCCATCTCTTTCCAATGTTGCTCTTCAATACGTCAGCAGAAAGGCAAAAAACCAACTCCCAATAGTAATTATTATCTTAATTACAGCTTCTTGTTCCCAAAAACTTGGTGAGACGTTATTAGAGTATTTGGTTACTATTTGGTTATAACGCTACCAACATAATTTTGTATTTAAAGGATTATTAGACATTCTTGGCAACAGAAAATGCTCTGAACTAGCAGCAACAATAATAATCACTAACACTAATTCAATCGAATCAACCCATCAAAACTAGATTATATACATATGGGATGTCAATTAAATTCATTCTAATTTAACCTACATAATTTTGTACACAAAAATAATAAATTACGACAGTTTCAAGTGAGTTTTCGACTAGAAGATTTGCGTATATTCTTGCGAAGGAAATGGTCAAATATAAATATAAATCTACATTATGTACGTTAATTCTTCAATCACCTTCCATCAGTTGACATTATCGTCATCGTAACACTTAAATTTCCAAATGGTCTACTTATGATAAACAGACCTAAGATGTTCAATTAATTTTTTTGGAACGCCGTTATGTATATTAAGTGACAGTTCATTGCTAAACCTTTCCCCTGAACGGCGCCAAGACTATAGCCGGAGTTATAATTCAGTTTCCAAATATACGTCCTCGCTTATTATGTCACACGATTTTTAAGTGATAAATTTTTCATAGCACAAAAGTATTACCTATTAGTTGGGTCAAATTTTGGAGTAATTCACACGAGAGTGTTTATTAAAATTGAAATATGGCTGCGTATTGTGAAAACGAGAATTAGTTGCTAGGGCCGCGAAGAAGATGAGTGTCGCATATTCCAGTATGTACCGTATTCCAGCACAGACGAAGCCTGGCTTGTAACTGAATTTCTCAACGAGGCTTAAGTGGAAGTGGAAACTGAAGATTTTATTTTGCCGGAATTCCTTAACGTTCTTAGAACATAAACCAAGTAATAATATTTTTTCTACAACTGCTATGAAAAGTGACGTATTTCTCATAGCTTACTTAATTTCAAAACCAAATATTGCTCATACTGTGAGAAATATTATTTCTCACGGCACTTTGCCCACGCCACATACATTTATATGGAGAATCAAATAAAATCGACAAAAACTTAGTATGCTACTGTCATCTTTAAATACCTTCTTAGTTGTCACAAAACTGTCAGATTATATTATTATAAAAAGTTTTTAAATTGTAAAAGATAGTTTCTATCGTGCTTTGATAAAAATCCCAATTTCTATTGACAGATACTCAATCCACCAGAGATATTGAAAAAGCTGCAAAAGTACCTATCTTTAGGTTTGTGGCCGGAAATTTCAAAAAAATTTATTGGCATACGAAAAAGTGGAGAAGAAATACAAATATAAAATCTTTTTCGGAAAGTGTACTTTTGGTATATTTTCAAAAGTTGTCAAAAAAATTAAACGCGTGTACACTTTCGTCACAGTTTGTGCAGTTGTAGAAAAAGTATAGCGTGAAACATGCGGGGAAAGTACTTTGCTCACTTCTCCCCAATTGTTGCACAATATACTATTGTTATGCTGGTCGGGCGCAAGATGTAGAGAAACCGTCATAGAAATAATATTATAACTTTATGAGATTTTCGGAAGACATTATTTTGTATGACCGACCGAAACGTTGGAATTAAATTTGAAATAAATTTCACAAGAGAGACGATAGATATCGTTGCAAGATTCCAAGCACACCCAATTAGATCATGGTTTGTCTTCAAATACCATTTTCAGCGATAAAATTGAAAACAGTTTTCTTTTTGACATCATTGGTTGATATTATTATTAAACTATGAACATCTTATAATTTAATAAATGTATTAAATATAATATAAAGAACATTGTAATAATTTCTTTCGCCACAGCCTACTTTGAATAGCTAACCGATGAAAAATAATTTTGGAATGTTGTCCAAATTCATGACGAATAAAATTAAAAACATCAGACAATTTGGCAAGACAATATTTATAAATAATTTTGGAATATTCCAGACATTGACATTTGGTGTGTAGGTTTCAGGTCTAAAATTAACTTTATTTATTAAATGAAAATATTACCATGGCACGAATACACTGCCGTATCAAAGTAAAAAACTGTAAAATTGTAGTTGATGTTATAAATATAAATTTTCGTTGTAACTATAACTATAAATATTTCATTTTCTTCCACTCCCGGAAACCACAAGATTTGTGATATGTGAAGATTATGCGTTTTCGCGTGAAAACCATGGAGGAATACAAAATTAATTGAAAATAGCTTTAAATGCGTAAAAAATGGGAGGAGAAATGTGACATAATCTTCCAAATGTACACCACTGAATCAAGAATTAAAACATGTTTCTCCATCAAAATATGCCCTTTTACATTTAAAAACAGTCTACCAAATGTCAAATCAATTTATTCATCCATTTCAAAGTTATCGAACTGAAACATTTGATTTTTCAAAAACCCGTATTTCGAAAAGCAAATAAGCTGGACCCCTTAACCCTTATATAATTTTGTCCAATTTTACAGGAGGTATCTACATGCAAACGTTGTAAGTGTCATTTAAAACACCCTGTAGATAGGATTTCAACCCCACAACGCTATCACTCTACCACTTGCTCTGTTGCCTTGGTGCTCCTTGGTTTGCTTGGTTGGTGCTGCTGTGTTTTCATAGAGATCTGTACACGGGGCAAAAGCGGAGAGGGCTTATCAAACCAGACAAGACGTAAATCAAATAGCGGTATCAGTAGTTTAGCTACGTGTGTAGTGTGAAGGGTCGTATTTTCACGTGAAAGTGCCGAAAAATCCATGACATTTGTAAAATGACTCACGATTCCAATAAGCTCTCGAATGTTCTCTGGAAATCGAAATAAACCCAGAAGCTTCTGTTTTCCTTTTCACTCCAACGACGTACGCAGGTACCAGAGGAGCAATAGATCTTCTTCGTTCCTGGACATTGTCATCTACTGTTATTCAATTTATATTCCATACGGTATTTTATACGTTCAATGGACGCCTCGTGTACAGTCTTCTAGGTATATAGAAATCTTCGCTTTAAGACTTCTGCCTGAAATAAAGAAATATTAACCTCCCTAGGTTAGGTTAGGTTTGAGGTGAGTGGGTCTATTAGGCCCTCCACTGCGACTGGCAAGACTCTATTGTGGCTTACACCTATTCATATTTCACCAAACAAATTCAGCTTCTTAACAAAGCCGATTAGTTTATTTGGTGAATGATATTTCAGGTCCGAGTTAGAGAGAGAGACCCTGCCAAACATCAGATAACTGATTCGAGCCACGGCGGGGCAGGCACAAATTATATGCTCCGCTGTTCCATCATCTTCCAGACAAATACGGCAAGTTGGATCTTCCGACAGTCCAAGTTTTAGCATATGATGATTCAGATGACAGTGGCCTGTTAGACAACGTAGGTCATGCCTGCTTTAGTCTAACATTTGTTTGGAGACATTCTTCGAAGGATGTATAAAAGCCTTTGAATGAACCAATCCTGGTACACTATGTCAAAAGTCTACAGTTCTTCTTGCTGTCCAGGTATTTAGTGTTTGTTTGACAAAGCTTGTTGAGATACCAATTGTAGGTTCTGGTACGATAGAAACACGTGCAGCTCCCACCCTTGCAAGAGAGTCTGCCTTCTTGTTTCCTTCCATGCCAGAATGGCCAGGGATCCAGACCAGCAATACTTTATTGAGTTCCCCTATTAAGGAGAGTCTTTTTTGGCAGTTTAAAACCAATTTTGACGTTACACGGTGAGAGCTAAGTGCTTTCAAGAAAATTTTATTGCTTTATGTATGAAACTTCCGCCCGAAATACGGTAGCATAGGATCCCAGTGAGGTTGAAATTTCTGTCCTAGGTTTGCGCCCGTATACACCTGCACCAGAGCCTGAGGGTGTTGTCGAGCCGTCTGTGTACCAACAGCTGTCTGCTCTTAATAGTTCATCCTTATGGAGGACCCATCCATCTCTATTAGGAATTAGGACGGTATAAGGAAGGTTGTAGTTTACTGTTGGGGGCATTATGTCAGAGGTCATTCCCAGAATACTGTGACTTTCAATGTTCACTAGCATTCTGCTTCGTTCTGTATAAGCCTGATTTGTGTATTTAGAAATATGTGCAATTACGTTTGGGGGTTCAAACCCTCCCCATAGAAAATACAATAAAGGTACAATAAGTTTTTATTAGCATACTGCCGCAATATGAGTATTCATCGGGATGTGGCAATATAAATACATTCCTCAACAATTGTGAATAATTTAGCTGAAGAGGTTAAATTTACTTTTGGGAGATTGATTTTCTGTTTTAATAAAAGCTTCAATTTTCAATCATCTATCAATTTTTAAAATAGGTGCTCCCAAATTAATATAAAGGTAACATCTCGGCTGGTATGGGAATGCGGCGAAGAACTTGAAAGACTGGCGACTCGGAACAATGCAACACTGGGGTGGGTCCTAGGTCACAAAGGAATCGCTGGCAATGAAACAGCTGACGAACTTGCAAGAGCAGGATCGTAAACACTGATGAACGGACCCGAACCATCTGTGGGCATCCCCAGATGCTCCACCAGGTCATGGTTAAAAGGGTGGGCATAAGAACAATCCATAAAACTCTGGAAGAATACGCCCAGGCAAACACATTGGAAGAAATTTATAGAAGAACTATCAAAAAAAGTAGCTAAAGAACTGCTCTCAATGAGCAGGAACAAACTACGCACCATAACGGGGCTTCTCACGGGAGACTTTCCCACAAAGGAGCACCTGAACAAAATAGCGCTGTATAAGGGAGATGCAAAAAGGACACTGAAACAGCTCTGCAAATATTACCTATGCAACTGTGAGACGCTTGACCACAGGAGGCAAAAACTAAATGGTAGACCCCAAATGACTCCAGAAGACTTCTACAACCAACTAGTAAAGTACCTGTATGAGTTAATACAGGGAACGGATTGGATGAATAGGCTGTAGTCAGAATGTTAGGAGAATCCACAATAAGCCCAAGAGGCTGAGAAGGTGCCGGCGAAGGGACGGCTTCTTTAAAATATATATACATGGTTTAACCATTTCAGCAGAGGAAGCAAAACGAAAATCGATGTTTAAAAATACTTTTAGATGTAGCCAAGTCAAACAAATAATTAAAAAAAACTAATTATTTCTTGAACTTGAAAAATTGCTTTGGGTCGTGGCACTCGATTTTTTTTGCCTAAGGCGGCGCCTTCAATAAAGCTTTCCCCTTCTAAGCACATCAGATGAAAAAAACCAAAACCCTCCCCATGTAAAAGCTATAGCTACGTGACTGAGTGAGTGGTATAAAATTCCACGCCAGACTAGCTCTATACAGTCTCCTCCCTTAGTCTGCGTCCTTATACACCTGCACTAGAGCCTAGTGTTATTTAGTCGGCAGTATTCGCAGAAACCGATCTACAAGTTAAAGTTATGTTGTCCACTCTCCAGACCAGAATGGTTGGTGTTAAATATCTTGCTAACCCCGTTTGACTTTGAAGTGTAATTCAATATCCGTCGGGGCCTATAGCCCGGGAAGTAGTTGTTACTTCTTAGTTGAACGGTCAGTGTCTTTGAAAAATATTTTTCAAAACTTATAAAGCGTTGAAATAATTATTATTCTGTGATATCTTTTGTTAACGCGCTTCATTAAACACGACAATATTACGGGAAACTGAGATAATACTTCATATTATTCAACATCATCTTGTCTTTTCATAATTTTTGTGCAATTTTTCAATAAAGAATATTATAAGTAAGTATAGGTATAGTAATATATCTAATTTCTAATTACACAGTCCATGAGAATTTCACTTGCTTCATTTTTCAGTTGAACATATTTTATGGTAAACTCGCTTTCTTCGACTATATTTAGACTTGAAAGCCCTTGACAATTTCACAAATAAAACGGTGCAAATGAAGAACCACTTGTAATAAATCGTTTCAAATTGGAGTAATTTATAACTCTATGAAATGTTGAAATTTATTTTAGGTTTTTCCTAGCCGAGTTACACAAAGACGACTGATACATCCTGATAATACACCCAAGCTATATGAGTAAAAATCAGTATAAGCAATTGAAATGACGTTCAGATAAAAGAGGAGTATTGTTTCCTAGATTTTTCATAGTTCATCCACTCTAGTGAGGTGATTTATTTTTTGTGTAATTTACTCAAATATTTACCTTATTCCTTCTTGTTTGTTCTTTTTAGGAGGACGAGCCTCTGCACCTGCCAAACAATCTATTCGTTGTACTGGGTGACTCAATAAAAAAGGCTCTCGATAATATCTCTGGAGAGCCACCTGGACGCCTGGTACATATTCAAAAAATTTCGGTTAACTCCTTCACAGTTTATTAAGCATCACTTGGTGATAGAAACCTAGTGATTTTATATATGTGTTCGTTAAAGCTTGTTTTGGTATTTGCATAAATCGTCGAGTAATAAAACATGAGATAAAAGCACCTCTTTCAATCGTACCAGGAAGCTTAAATTTTTGATGCACAATACATTATTTTTGTTTACTGATCCTGTAACGTATATATTTTTTAATAGTTTTCATTTCATTTCAGGTGAGTGAGTTCACACATTTCATTTCTCTAATGTAAGTAAACCTTATGATTTTTTCATAAATATATGAGTAACCAATATATATTACGTAACATGTGTGGTAAGAAGCATTTTACGCACGAATGGAAAAGTTACGTAAAATGCTTTAAAACACGAGTTACGTACTATACTTTACCTACGACCTACTTGTACTTGTATTTTTTATAAGCATAAGAAATAACAGTTACATAATTAGAGGTGCTTGGTAAACTCCATCTCTATTACTCTATTACCAATGAATGAAGCACATTAAAGAACTAACGTTTAATCATTATTAATATATTGTTGATAATCGAAAGTCCATTTTTCAATTATAATCAATACATATACTTAGCTCTTTGGGCTTTTCATAGTTAAATATGGCCGTATTGAATGTTTTCAAATAGTAAATTTTGAATAAAATGGTGACGTTGATTGACAGTTGCTAAGATGTTGCTAGGGAAACCGTGCGATTTACTTTACAGCTGTGCGTTTTTTTTTTACAGTGCGTAATAGACGTCATTACATTGACACCGACTGTGTGTTATTGACTGATTACAGGGGGGGTCGTAGGTAAAATAAAAAACAATTAGGTATATTATTATTATTATTACAAGTCATTCGGGGTGCAATGCTCAGGGACACTTAGCTTTCGCCATTGTATCCCTTTCCCCCCGATTCGTACTTAAGCTATGCTTAGGCTGCTTCAGAGAGATGTGCACTAAAGCCAACACTCTTGCAAAATGCAAGTATGTTGTCAATGCTAGTCTCTTTGAATAGCTCTGAGTCCAGGCTCGCTGCTCCCAACCATCTATGTCTATGTATCATTAGGTTGGGGCACTTGCATAGGAAATGACACGGGGTCTCTTCCTCCTCTCCACACCATCTACACAAGTTGCTATGTCCCTGTGTTTTGTGTGTGTAACATCGCAGCTCGCAGTGTCCGGTGAGTATACCCAGAACAACTCTTGCCTTGCGTTTACCAATTTTGATGATTGATTTGGCCCAACTGGAGATGAAATCTCCCGTCAGTTCTTTACACCATCTGTGACCCAGGGATTCCTTCCAGGTTTCCCATCTCTTTCCAATTATTTCCTTCGTTATGGTATTGCATCCTTCTCGGTACGGTATTCCTACCTCCCTTTCTGGATGCTCTCCCGACTTGGCTCCTTGCTTAGCAAGTTTATCGGCTCTTTCATTACCTCTATAACCCGAGTGTATAGGTGTATAGGTATATACTCAAACAACTTTTGCTACCTTACCAATATTCACAAAATGGGAAATAAACTTTGCAGTGAAAGGAAATTATCTGCGTAATAAATATATCTGGGCGCAATAAATTGGACAAGCTGACACGTGTCAGAAACTAAATCATTTAGATTACTCAATCCTATAATTTTTGTAACGTTTTGCTACAGCCATTCTTTTGTGCTGCAAGTTGTCCTGTATTATTATAACCTTGTTAACGACAATTGTGCCCAAAATAAGTGGGGGTGATTGACTGGTGGTAGGTTATTCGACAATTTTTTGTTCCTCTGTTGTTGGAGAAGGAGGAATGATGGTCTCATCCATCTGATGCGACAGAGTAACAATTGGTGAAGTAACCTGAGTCAGTAGCCTTCACTTCAAATGGATAGACAAAGATTTGGAAGATCGGAACTTACTAGTCTTGGAAAAGGGTCTTCCCTTAATTTCTTGCAATTGAAAAATGACGAAGATATGAATTTCCTAAAAAATGACTAATTTTCCGTTTTTTTTTTCTGATTTTCTCGGTTCCTGATTATCCGATTGAGTCGTTCGACCCCTAATTTTGTTCGTATTTTCATTATCCACAATTTATCTATACATACCATTGAGATTGTTTCAGTACGTTTTAGCGCTATATGAAAAATATAATACTAAAAAAGAAGATTTTTTCGTTTAAAATGTCTTTTATATGATGGCGTCATCCATTTTCTACTAGGATTTTTGTCAAAAATTACTATACTCGCATGCTCCGTTGTTTGGCCTATTGATCTTGCCTACCAAGTTTTCTTGTCGTTTTGCACCATTTTATGAACTTTTAGTTAGGATTGTATCTCTTCCGTCAATATTTCTTTTTTAAATTTCATTTTGACCATCACTTGAAATATAAAGAGTGGTTTTCGTCAACTAGGAAAAGCTTATCCACACTATCGACCGCACTCTTTCAAATTTCTATTTCGGTATTTGATTCCAAGAAAATATCACTAGTACGTAACGTGATTAAATAAAAAATCGATTTAGACCTTAAACTCTATTATAAAATCATAAAAATCGATTGTCACTTTGATCACCGATTTTATGCACACAACCTTCGGAATCAATGTTCGGTGTGAACTTGCAACTGTCTGCGTCAGATAATAATTGAATTTTTATCAATTATGTAACGTTTTTCATATATAACAGCTCCAATCAATATGATACAAGAATAGAAAAAAAGGCGGACTAAATACTTTTTGTACGTTCACTATCCAAAATAGACTTTGAACAATTCTAAATTAAATTATTAACTTGTTAATGACACAGTTATTGCTCATAATTTAATATTAGATAGTCTGCTATTAATATTTCTAAAGTCACAAACAGTGGTGTTGCTATCCAATGCGATCGTATTTTCACAAGCTGGATTCCTTCCTTATTTCAATCTAGACATATATCAGATTAGATCAAATTACAGGGGAGTTGATTGACCGGTTGGCCCTACCATACGCAACCTTTTAGATGTTTTATGTATACTCTATATTTATATGTTCAGTCCAAAAGATCAAGGCTTCTGAGAAAGATTATTATCCGTTTTGGAGCTATGTCTGTAATCTGATAAGGTATTTACGACGTTGGCAGACCCTTGCAATTGTTGATAACAACGTATAACGTTAGTTCAAAGTCCGTGGGATCTGCATGGAGTGGATTGTCTTGACCAATGGTGTTTTACAGGTTCCGTTAGATCGCGGTGCTTAATTTTGCCTGAGTTAGCCTGTAAAAATTTTCCAGAGCATACCTACCTCCATACATGTAGATGAAGTGGAAAAAGATCTAGCATTACTTGTGCTGCGCTGGGGCACGATCTAATTGTACCTGTGATTCCAATGCACTTTTTAAAACTTTGGTTTTGTCTTTTGTTGCATTGTGTTTTAATAATCCAACGAGGCATAAGTGATAATAATAAAAATAATCTAGATATAACACATAGCTTAGATGGAAGGTGAATCCCTATGAGACCAAACAGGTGCTATTTTGCTGAATAATTTGAAAATATTTCATTGTAATTTGATAGTTCTCCTATTAACATTCCATTATCAGCAGAATGTATGATAATTGAAATCCTCAAACAAATACTGTTTCTACTTACTCTAACTCATTGTAGACGTACGTCTCGTAAATCAGAAGAATGAGGGAAATTTTGAAATATCTGAATACACTTTTTCTCTAACTTTGAAAGTTTGTGAAATACAGCCTGATAAACGAAGGAACAATGAAAGATTGGAAATCACTGGTACCAAACCACTGGATTTTGAAGATCTCAGAAAATAAACAATAACATATATATTCCATCCGCAACCTTTGTGTCAACCGTATGTCACAAATTAACAAGGTTAACAATTTAACAGTTGTTTTCTAATTCATGGTAGGTACTTATTCACGGGACACTCTGTATAAAATATGATATTATGATTTATATCAGCAATTCGTATTTTATTATTTTGTTCTTTATAGATTTGGTCGAATTTGTAAACGTCTTTGGAAAAATAAATCAAAAATATCACAAGCAGATCAATTGCTTTTCTGCTGACGTATGAAAAAAATAAATCTATCCATTTTTTTGAAAAAAAACATCCTGCTTCCACACTAATGTTCACATGCCGTACTAAATATTTGTACAATCAGGTAATGGGAGATTGAAAAGTATATTTTCGCAACAAAATTAAACGTACACATGCCCTGATTACAAAAGTAAACTTCGAGAAAATTCTCATACTACTATATCATTTCAGGACAAATTTCAAAATCATTAATTTATAACTTATGGGCAAGATAAGATTATATTTCATGATGTGACTAATAAGCTCACTCCAGTGCGACCTCTTCAGGTATTTTATATTCCTCTAGATTACATTCTAAATCTCGAGTTTTTTCATGTTGCCAATTTTCATCGAGATTTGAGACTGAACCTTTGACGTAGCTTCTGGTCGGTAGATTCATTTACACATTTATAAACACCGCACATTCGTGATGGATGTGTCCTCAGTTTTCTCCTCTATGTGACAGAATATGCACGTGGTTTCGTGCTATTACCCCATCAGTATTTGGGATACTTATATCTGTCAGCGTACATTGAAATGTGAACTTTGCGTCCAGCCTTTCAGCTTTTATATTATTTATCATTGAATTTCTTCAGAGTTTTGGTTTTTGGTCCATATATATTTCCTAAAAATATTGCTTTTGAAAAATTAAGGAATTATTTCACTTTTGTGATTTGTGGTGGAATAAACTAATGATCCAAAAATCAAGAGTTTCTTACCGCGAAATTTGAAATTTTGAATTGTCTTTAAATAAGGGCTTCTCTCATCGTCTGTCGACAAAGTAGCAAGTTTGAACTGTGCAGTTATCCATTTAATAATTTTAACACCAGTTTGAATGAACAAAAGATGCCGTTTTATCATAAGAATCTGGATTACTGAACAGTTTACTGGAACACAGTTCCTGGGAAGAACAGTTCCTGGGAAAAACAGTTTCTTGGAGCACAGTTTTTGGAGTTCCTATACAAGTTCCTGGGTAATAGTTCATGGGAATAACAGTTCCTGGGAATAACAGTTCCTGGAAAGTCTGACTGTTTCTGGGGCAAAAGTTCCTGTTTGAAAAACAATTTTTCTGGGTCACAGCTTCTGTGTGGCAAACAAGCTTCTGGATCACAGTTCCTGTTAAACTGAAAAGTTTCCTAAATACCGTTCCTGCAGTAAATCCGTAGTATCTACATCGACAGCTACATCATCTTCATCTTCAAACAACTGTATTATTGTGCTTAGTATTTTTTGTTGTTGTTTTCACTACTAACCTTTTTTTTAAATAATGTAAATTTCAATATTGAATACCTTACTTTCACTCTATTAGTTTCAGTTATTATACAGAAACTTTAAGTTCTTTTTTTAAAACAGATTAAAAGTTAGCTGACGATTAAATTTGATTTTCTAAAATAGCTTTTTCTGTTCTTCTAGTTTTGCCAATATTAATTTGTTTTTCTTGAGATTAATTAGATAACAAAGCCCTGCGAACTGTCTTAGTTTACCTCCAAATTTAATAGGTTAGATAGGCAAAAACCTGCAATAATTACCATCATTTTTTTTAACGACATTCAATCTCATTAATTGTTTCATTGGCGCTCAACGTCAATCAACAACGTGGGTTTCAACATCTTTGCGCGGATTTGAACAAATTATCAGATGTATTGGAAACATGTGACAAAGCAGAAAGAAGGCAAACTTTTGATCAAAAAACCTTCGGAGCTGCTAACTAACCGCAATACATAAACCGACCCAGTTTAACTTAAAAATGTAATTCATTGTCTTTCCAGGCATATAGCCCAAGAAGGAGATGATTCTTTTTAGTGAAAGGTCTACTTTTAGAGAGTAATTTCCCAATTGATAACACGCATTACTTAAATAATTCTAACAGGAAACTGTGAATGAACAAATTGTTTTGGATGTTTGATAAGGTCTTTAGATAATGGAAAAACAAAAAAATATACAAAGTGAACCTTGTGGCTAGTAATAATAATAATAATAATAATAATAATAATGATAATAATAATAATAATAATAATAATAATAATAATAATAATAATAATAATAATAATAATAATAATAATAATAAATGCTTTTATTGGCCAAACATACAGTGCATACAAGTAAAGATATACATAAAAAGGTTCATTATGTTACACAGCAGTTTGCCAAATGGCAGGGTTCAAATTTCTTGAATAAATCATGAATTTGCTTTTCCACCCAACCAGTTAAATACTTATACTTACCTATACACTATAACTATGAATACAATTCAAAAATAAAGACAAACTACAAAAAAAGTCAAAAAATAATTTAAAAAAAAGGATAAAGGGTAAACTAAGAATAAAAGAATAAAAAAGAATAAAAAACCGTGACAGATCCATTACCAAGAAGAGAGTTACAAATCCATTATCATTGAATATTAACATTTTGTGCAGAAACCCATGTAGTTTCCCACAAAACTATTATTTTTCTCATGTTTCAATCATACAAACAAACATTCAAAGGATCAATGTTTGCATCGAGCACCTTGAAACATGGAATGTGTGTTGCTATATTCACCTCTGTCAAGGTAACAAAATTGATTCTGATGCCATTTAATAATTAATATACCTATAAATATCTTGATACCATTTCTCGATTGTAAACATTAACTCAAAAACCTTGTTAATTTATTAAACAGAACATTGAACAGACTTATGAGGTATTTTGCAGCTTTGTTTGTTTTTTGTCTTTATTGATATATCAAATAAATGGATAAGTAATAGGTTATTATCTAAACACCTAAATAATAATCCATTAAAATTTGATTTCATCTAAAATTAACTGTATTAGAAACAAATCGAGATGTACCTACAAAGAAAGCTTTTACAAATAAAAACATTAAAAAACGTATAAATAGTATTATATAAAAACAATGTTTGTCCACGAATCCTAATATATTGTGAGGTTTTTTAATATTAACTTCTTCAATATTTTTGAGAAAGTCTGGTGGAGGAGAACAGAAGTGAATATATTAACTACAATCCAAGATATTCTTCTTGGTATTACCGACATTACTGGAAGCCCTTATTAGCATTCCTCCTTTGGAATTTTTTGTGAATGCGGAGGCAATGATGGCGATCCTCGGGATTAGATTGGAGGACATAATATGAACCTCGAACAATGTTTGAAGAGGACATACTGTTGCAATTGGGTCAATATCAGATGAATCCAATGTCAAAAGACTTTGAATAACATGACCGGATAATCCTGGAGACATCATCTGGTTCACCACTGCTTCTAAAACAAACGGACTGACAAAATTTTTAGAACGGCATATTCCATACCTCGTAGTTCAAGACTTACCAACTTATCAATAGGTACATAGAAATGCATATTTCCTACTTTTACTGATTACCGATCCTTGAATTAAAACAACACAGAAAAAAAACCGAAGAATAGAATAATATAATTGAATTGGAAATTGTGAAATTTTTACTCAACATTTCACTCAAATTAATACAATGTGGTTTGTGTGACTAGAACCATTGAAATATACAATAATAGAGTTAACCTAGTAGCATAACCTATTTATTCAAATCTAAAATAGATTAGCATTTTAATTTTAGACTGTCTTGAGTCATTATCAATCCAATTTTGAACTGCCTTTACATAATTTGTTTAAATTACCAAACTGAGAAAATGTTTTCCAATCATTCAGACGAAATGTTAAATTAATATTGATCTAAATTGTTGAGAGGAAGAGGAAAATCTGCGGTAAGATATTAATTTAGATCAATTGTTATTTTCTCACAGTTCGCTTCGCATCCGGTGATGAAAGTTATTTTTTTGCTCATACTCATACGCCACATACTCATTTTAAACAAATGAATGATAGAATAATAAAATAAATAGAAAAATGAGTCTCAAATATTATACTACAACAACTATAACTACTACAACTGTCATGTAACAGGTAAGATTTGACACTATTTTCAGTGTCATAATGACGTATATTACCGCCCTAGTGCGTTTTTGATTATTTTACCGCGCTAGTGCGATAATAAGAATCTAGAAGCATATAAATACCAGAATTAGATATTTAAAATAACACTGAAAGCTGCATTTTCAATTTCCAAAAGGAGATTGTCTTCGCTTGAACTCATTTTTATAGATTTTTGTTCATTCAACTTTGAAAATTGATGACATAACTAATTTATTTTATTTCCACAGCCTTGTTTGTCTTTGTTGCTATGGTCACAAAATATGATCCACACTTATGTGATTACACGACTCGGCCTACGACCTCGTCGTGCAAACTTCACATGCGTGCGTTAATAATGTCCAAATCCCACTTATTACGTAAATAACTATTATCAAGCCAAACATTTCAGTTGGAAAATAATCAAACTATTAGGTATTATCTTTTGGCTTTTAGAAGAAACGAGATCTATACTGTACTATTGTTATCGGATTAGCGACTACCTACTGTGGTTTTTGGTTATGAATCAATCATTTTAGCACAAGTCAAAACGAAATGTATTGGCATGAACTATACTATAAATACACAAGTGAATGTGAAATTCATAATTGGAGTACAATTGTCAGCTAATTTGATTGTTAAATGTAAAACAAAATATAAAAATATTCATTTTTATCATGAAATGAAATTTGGTTTGTACAAAAAATATTGGTGTGTATTGGTGGAGGTGGCAAAAATCATGTCAATCGTGTTCATTCAACAAATGTTCAAACACGTCACTATTCCTTTGTAGACAAGCGTTTAGGTATTATTTCTGAAATATTGGATACTAGCTTCGAATCAGAGGGCGTTAATACATTTATAGTGGCTCTAACTCTGCCTTTCATATAGTCATTGCGTTGCGATGTGATCTAAATACAGAATGTTTTTAAATTATCCCTGAAAGAAATAATCTAGCGGATTACCATCTGAGGTTTTATAAGGCCATCGAAAAAGACTATTATTTGCAATACATCGATCTTGGAACGTTTCTGTTGATAAATCATCAACCAAATGTTAATAAGAGGCTCCATTTAATTCCAAAAGTTGTATATTTGTGGGTAGTTTTTTTTAAATTGATCTTCTTATTTTATTATCCTATATTTCTCCTATCAAATTAGCATAATGAAATTCGAGATAATTAACTGAATCTTTACATATTGCATACAATACAATAAATTAAATTTCTCTTGGAAATTTCTATTTCTTTGTTAGAAAATTTCATGGAAAAATTCGGATATCCTTGACATTTAATGAATATCCACTCAAAAAACTAGACTCTTCTAGCTTCTTGGCTGTTTGGTGGACGCAGTAAAATGTATAGTCACCATCTATTTTCATTGAGGATACGATAAATTATTACATACGAAATAACCAGTTCTCTTCATGCTGTCACAGTTTAAAAATCAGCTACAATTAAACCGAGTTTAGATGTTCAATATAATGCGCCCGTATTGCATTTGAACAAAGTTTATTCAATTTCGTACACTGGTTTTGACATTTGAAATGTTCTTTACATAAAAAATTGCCATGTACAGTAAAAACGTAAATAATACATTTGTTTGAGTTAAAATTGCTTTTGCGCTCCAATATTTCATATTTTGTTTTTCGATAAAATAATTCTGAAAGGACTAATATAAATCATTTGCAGTTAAATACTTTCACATACCTACGTCAATCTCTCTAATTATATTTACACCATTATCAGGTATCGATCAGTTTTACCAAAACACGAGGTGCTTCTACTACGCATAATAAACGTTATAATTACAAATAAACAACGTTATATCTCCGCATGGAAAAAGTTTGGAATCGATTATGTGTCTACTTTGAATACATTTCGTTATAAAGAAAATTTTTCAATATTTGTATGACCAAATAAACTTCCCAAATGTGTCAATTTATATAAATAGATCAGAGAGGATTCTTAGTTTCAAAAAAAACAAAAAATGCTGTTTTATGTTATTATAAATCACCATCACAGCTACAAGATAACGAATGATTGGGAGAAGGGGAAGATAATCCATTAGTTTACTTACTGAAAGGTGGCATAATATGATAGAAGATAGTTCAAGTAACGAGGAGTTTTTTAACATAGAAGGTCGACAGAGGATGGAATGAAAACCTATTGTTAACTACTATATAATCGGTGTAATGAAAGAACAAATTTGGCTTCAACTACTCACATTACAACTGAGGCAATTCCAAATCGAATTTTTTATGTTTAAAAAAATTAATTGCTGATTACGTCCGAAGTTATATGCAAAAATACATTATTTACAATATCATTAATAAACAAATGAGAAAAAGCGATGATATTGTTATCACTTATTCACACTGCAACTAATTATTCCTCCAAACTCACAAATCACGTATACGTAATATGGTAACTTCATTAGTTTGCAAATTACGACAATAAGCAAATGGATTGATTCTCGTTCTCGACCTGTACGACATTGCGCATCACCCGTAACTATGTTATTTGTTGGTACATTTCTCTATGATAATCCGCAACCATGGAAATGATTATTTGAAACAACTTCACCTGTAAAACAGTATGACGTACATTGATAAAGCATAAAAAGCTTGAATCTTAAAAAATATTCCTCAAGAGTCCTTGAAAATATCGGAGCTATAAAATAAGTTTTTCAGACAACACAGGTTTTAAACAATATTTTTATTTCACAAAACCCAATTTCGAAATAAAGGTTTCATATTTAAAAAAGTATGTGGAAAATGGCAAAAGCTAATGACATCCCACCACCTCACACATATATATTATTGAATAAAGGGAGTGTGGATAGTTTCAATCCCCTGTAACAGGAATTTTGAAAACATATCGGTTTTGCAAGTGCACGAAAAGTGCAGAATTACCGCGTCGTTTTTGGCTAGCTCACCAGCTATCTATTTCTCTGTTTATATAAGTACTGTGTTTTATACCAAAATCGAGATTTCTAACACTCTAAACATGTGTTTGTAGGTTTAAACGGCCTTTAATTAATCATTTATTGATGTTTTACCTATCTAGTTCGTGTTGAATTTTCAGTTTACACAAATTTTATCTCTACAATAATAAAAACGTACCTTGAATCAGCTATGACTAATAACGTAAGTAAGGTCAATTTATGCAATGTTTTCTATTAACTGCCAACTAATTATCTTCACTTGATTCAACCGGATCGAAGTATTAAATTATTGTTTGAAAATGATTTAATTTCGTAAATATTTCGCGGTCTGTTTCTTTTCAGTATTTAACACCGAGTCGGATCCAAGTATAAACAAAAAAAATTATAAACCTTGGGGCAGCAAAATATTTAAATTAATTTTCACTACATTCAGATTGTCGTTGTTTATTATTGGTAGTTTGAAATGTTTGTGCAAAAGCTGGAAGGTTATAATACAAATTTTCCTTTGAGGTTTATTTTCATTAATTTCATAAACTTTATAGAGATAGATAAAGGTACCTACGATTCAAAGCAAAATATTTTGAGCATTAACCAATGTTTTTTCTTTATTTTGATAACCAGTTCTACAGAAATAATTTTGGAAGTTTTCTTTCACAAAAAATAATTCACGTTTGGGAATTGACTACTTTTTAAAATTCTCTTAAAACTTCTAACCATATAAGGTGATATTGTTCTTAATTGTTCCAGCTCCTACTACGGGGACTCTTTTCATAATTATCAAATGAAACCCTCGCTGAACAAATACACAACAAATATAACAGAAGTTTGTTCCCACAAAATTCGTTTCTTAAAGTTTGCAAACCAGACGTCACAAGCATTATAAGTAATACCTTATTGTATGTATTGGGGTGACATTTGTTGAGATATGAAATATCTTTGCATCTCTTTTCCATTACTTAGCTTCTGAGAAAAGTTTCGAAACTTTGTGTTTCCTTCTGTCCTAATTCCTGAAGGAAATTCAGGATACCTGCACATTTGTTTAATCAAATGTCACTTTTCAATCAAGCAGGTGTTGTGCCTTAGGAGTATGTATTGCTATGCATTCCCGGAGAACGTGAATGGTTTATTTCGTAGAATATATTGATAAACATACTTCTAGATTCACTAGTTATAGATTTTTGAGGCGCCCATTCAGGCGACAGTTTCATCACTATTATCACAGTATTACTTAATTAGGCTTTAGACAGCTTTTATTAGTTCTCTCCTGGTTGAAGCCTCTCAGGAGTATCTTTGAATGTCTCAACCCTACTAGATCCTACCAATGGTGAGTTTTTCTCCTTATTTTGGCGTTGTCTCCAGAATTATATTGGTGCTGACACAGCAATAGGGTCCAGCCTCTCTTTCTGCTCGTTCATCTACTAATTTATCTCCTTCGACTTCAGTGTCCTGGTACAGTATGGTGGCGATTTTATTAATGCTTAGTACATTGAATGTCATTGACCTATTCTAGGCAGGATATTCCGAGGTCAGATGCACCACACAGGAGTTCGTCCAACGTCAGATTTCACATTAACGGGGATGCTGTTCCTCTTCGTGAGGATACTTTGTTTGTGGAGATGTAGATGATGTCTTCACTCGTTTTCGTCTCTCTCTGCTACTCTAGTGATAAGTAGTTCCGGCTTCCATATGTATGTTTTCTTGATATGTTTCTGATAGCTGGCAAACCAGAAGTCGCGAGCATGATAAATTCTAAGCATGTTTGTGATTACCAGAATTGCTGGAACATTGATGGTTGCATATAAGTGTCTTACATCTTACATCATAAAAGTCACATCTCGTTTATCTTTTGTTTCTTAAACGTCACATCAAGTAAATTTTCTGTAATTTATATTTAATATTTGTTGATAATTTTGTAGTTATGTGTCATTTGATTTTCCAATGACATGTCACGTCTACCATTTTGTAAATATAATTATAGTATTATAATATAATTATGTTTTTTTCCTGCTAACGTAGAAAAAGTAAAGTAAGCACCTAGTGTCAAAAACATCTTTGACCATTTGAAAAACTCGTGACTAGAGTGACATTTTTGACACCTGTTATCTATTTTACTATTATTATACTTAAAACCAAAACTAATTTTAAAATAACAGGGTCTGTCATACATAAATAATCAACAGGTTAATAAGCATACAGAAATAGTCATGACCTAACTTTCCGTATAATTAGATTAGTATAACAAAATCAATTGCTACGCTAATTAAATCAAGGGAAATTATCACTCCAGATTTCAATTACCGAATATTGGAACATAAACAACATATTAACCTGGTGAAAAAAGGAAAAACCCTAAACCAAACCTAATCCTAAACCAACAATAACAAGAGTTTTTCACGTTAATTGTCCACGTCAAATTCTAATTTCATTTCCATGACCGCACGTGCCGATGGAAATCAATAAATTTATTATGTAAAAGAGCCATATATATTTCAAAACAACTCTGAAAGGTTTGTATGGCAATAGGAATAAATTTAAATGTAGAGCGTTTTCTTTCTTTTAAGATGGTTTTTCAAATTTCGAATAGCTATTCAAATCTAAGCTAGTAACATTTCCACTTTTTCTTGATCAATTTACAGGTATATTCTCAAACTGTGTGAAGATTTCTCTAATATATCCAATAAATTACAGCTTTAGACCATGAAATGCTTCTCAAGTGACCTCTAGAAGAAAGTATTCTTTGTTATCACATACAAAAAATAAAGTGTTTCGCCTGTAACTGCTCTTAAAGTTTTCATATTTATTGCTTCTGCAATCTAATAATCGAACTATGCAAAACTTTACACTAGACTAACCGTCAAAAAAATTTACCCACCAAAATATTGACTTATTTTCAAAAGTGGTTAAGTCTCACTCATTTTATTTTATTCATGTTTCTGTGAGGACAATTCTTTTGTATCGATAGGAAGGTACTGTGCCTAAGATTTTGAAATGTGAAGGTGTTTTTTTACTGGAAATTTGAGACACTCTATAGAATGCACTAACTACAATAATAGAAGGTGTAAAAATGTTTACTTATGAAGATTTCGGTTCCTATTCCCGTTATTATCTTTGTTAGAAGTTACTATACACCTACACCTCCTATCTTATTTTTGCCTCTTATGGTAGAGATCACTGTATGTTAAACTCTTCTTTTTACTCTTATATACAATATTTGTTTTATGCCTTCGTTTTGTATATATAGTTGATCATTGATTTTTCTGCTCTTTTTGGCTGTAATGGTGAAATGGTGAAATACATTACTGATTATTAGAATTTGTAGTTCTGGTCTTTTCCCGTTAAGATGTTGAGTTATATATTTCCACTTTAGTGTTGAAATCTCCTGCTATATATATGGTTCTTTCACAGTTCTTGTTAGCTCTTCAAATATTGTCTCCATTCCATCTAATTTTGCACTTCAATCCGGTCCAGTGAAGGTACTTATATTATTATTCTGACTTCTTATTTTTTTTCGTAACATAGATTACAGAATAGTCTTCTATATTATAATTTTATCCTTCAATTATGTTGTATCATGCATCCTACTTCTGCTGCGGCTCTTGGACTTATGGGTACTGCACTATACTGGGTGCGGCATTAGTGCGAGGAAGTCCTATTACCCACTTGTCGTTAGAAATACGAGAAAACTTTATTTAGATAAAAGTTGAGCCATATATAGCACCATATTTTGAAAATACTTTCAAATATACAGGGCCACTCATATTGGCAGCTTGAACCTAACCTATGTTTTTTTAAATGGAACAACCTGTATATTTCAACTTGTTTTCATTCCCCTCAATTTTCCTGTTTCTGCGATATGAGGTATTGGTATACGAGGTAATTTAAGAGATATAAGCACTTTCTTATTAATTTCCCAGTAACATCAACACCCTGTACCATTATATATATTTTATATCCAGAAATCTATCAACGATCAAACGATTTTTGATATAGTTTACTATTGTCCAACATTATTAACATATTCGTTTTTCATATACAGGATTCGTCATAAATCGGAATGATCATTTACTGGGATTTCTTAGTATCGTAATGAAATCGTATTGTATGGCACTTTATTATTTCTTAAGTGTTCACCTAGCGAAGTCATGTACAAAGTTATAAATAAAAATCACAATGAACAATTTATCAAGTTTTAATCTATGTATTATACTGTTTCATTACTGTATGCAGCAAGCCAGATTTATTCCATAATTATTACTTAAACTAGTTATCACAGTATGGCCCTAATGCTTCGACTACTAAATTGCGGAAATTGTTGAAATTCCATTCTATAAGCTACTTCTAATAATAACACATCCCTCAGGCTATAAATGCAATTAGTTCAAGAATCCTGTCCAATAACTCGGTGACTGATCTCACAAGAATAAAAGCAAATACAATTTTAGTTTGAAAGTTGGAAACTGTTTGCACTGAATAAAAAGACATACTTATTACAAATTCAAATAAGCCTAAATAAAACCAACATTGAAGTGAGTGAAGAACATTCTTTTAAAGTGGCAGCAACATTTTAAAATTTTTTCGCTCATTAGCAATAGATGGAATTGTTATAAAACTGAATATTGAAATAAAAGAAAAATGCGAAGGCAACGGTCTCACCAATGACCTGTGGAGGTGTGTGACCTCGAAATATAATGCTCATGGATATCAGATTTCGAAGCGGTCGTCTCTTCTGAAAGAATACCGAAGTTCGATGATCCTTGGAGTTTGAAAATTTTGTTTTGACCAGCAGAAAAGGTCGAGGTCTGTAACCGCCGCCGTCAATAAAAAAAAGGTTACAAAACTTTGTTTTAAAGTTTCAATATTAATTTCGTGAATGTTACTTAATATTTTACTCTGACAGGGTAATCGAGTTCAGAATGTTAACAAACTACTTTTCATTTGCATGCCCGTGTTTTAAAAGGTTGGATTCACATTTTGGATTTTTTTAAGTACAGGGTTAATTTCAACTTGAATAATTTGGAATTTAAAATTTTGTTTTTGCAAAATCTTCCAATGTTATTGTTACTTTAATAGTGTAACATTTTAACGAACTCACGAAACTTCTTTCGACTCAGGTGCTATAATAACGCTAAAGTATTATTACAGTTTCCTGTAATATTGTCTTCTTGAATAAAGCGCTTTACCAATAGATATCGCTTTATAAGTTTTAAAACATATTTTTCAAAAACAGTGACCGTTCAGCTAAGAGGCAACAACTACTTTCTGGGCTCTAAGCACCGACGGCTATTGAATTACACTTCAAAGTCAAACGGGGTTGGTATATCTACAATATATTTAACACCAACCATTCTGGTTTGCAATAAGAAGGCACTACATAATTTTTAGACCAGTTTCGGCGTATTTGCGCCTCATCAGTACAATTTATAAGCTCTAACAGCTTAATGACGGACTGAAAAAGACACCAAAATCACAACTAATACATGTCTTCCAGTGACGGAAGTGTAAGAATCGTGACAATAGCGACATCCTCACCTTCTTCTGCAAACTAAACTATCTATCGTACCCCTTTTCTTTTACTTAGTTTTTGGATAAAGCCTCAGAGATTAGTAGTTACTTTAGACCTATCTCTTGCAGGAGTTTCAGGATATTAATTTAGTTGTCTTTTTCATAATATAGGATTCTGTATTGCTATGCATTCCACAAGTATGTGAATAGAGGTTTCTTCTTTCATTTCACAGAATCTACATTGAATCTTCTTGATCAACTGGCTTTGAAGTTTTTAAGGTGCCTTTCAGGCGGCAGTGTCAAACCTCTCAGTGCAATCTCACTCTAGCTTAGGCATTTATTTGTTCTGGTTGTAGTTTTTCAGAAGTATATTTGATTGTCTTAGCCCCACGAGATGTTTTCAATAACCAGAAAATCTTCTCTACTTTTCGGCGTAGTCTACTTCTTCCGATATTACATTGGAGCAGATGTTGCAAAAGGGTTCCGGTCCCCAAATTCACTATGTAATTTTCTTTTATTCCTGAAACCAGCAGTTAGGTGACTATGCTGTTTATGCATATTTCAATAAGTTTTTATAGCCATTCCTATACCATTTAAAGATTTACTACACCAGGGCTGCTTTATTATACGACATTATAATAATCCTTCGCCATCAATATCTACATTTTATCAATGGTGGACTTTCCTCTGGCGTGAATTTCCGATACTTTTGGCTGTTTCCAAGTGTTTGGTTCCTGGCCCATACACTTCGATTCCAGTCCCGTCTACCACTTTAGACTCATTTGTATACCATTGAATGAACTCTTTCCAAGTCTGGAAATGGTTGGTTCGGTGTTGAGAAACAGAACTGAACTGCGAAGTGCTGACTGTTACATCTAGACGCACAAGCAAAACCACTCAAACGCATGCGATAGACGCTTCAGCGGCTGCAAGCATCGGACGCATGCATTCATCGCACGTGCGAAACCAGGCCTTTACTTTGTGGAATCTACTCATATTACTATTATGAATTAAACTAAATGTTACTTATTAATTTCACTATTTGATAAAAGAATTAAGAAAATACCAAAATATTTATTGATAATAATTATTTCGATATTGACATATCAATTTATCATTCATTCATGAGATGTCTCGTTTTCGAATTTTTTTAGTAGGTAAGAGATAGGGAGAAATTTGAATAAAATTCAATTATCCTTGAAATTAAATCAATTTCACGAAAATAACAAAAAAACTTTTGTTCATTCATGTATTCAAGAAGTACCTAAATTTCATTGTTAACGCGCGTGAAAATGCTTCACCCACATTAAATCCTATTTTTAAGTTAAAATTAAAAAATATTGATGGAAGAGCCCCGGGAGGTCTCACTTTTTTCAGGAAATTTTCAATATACAGGACCTCATTTTTTTTAACAGATTGTTTATAATTTTTGCTTTTTTTATTCGAAACTAACAATGAAAGAAAAATGCAAAGCAAATATCTGCATAGAGTTTCATCAGATCATCAGACCCTTCAAATGAGGTCGGACACAATACATCAAATCATTTGAAAAGTATTTTCAATGGAGAAGCAGTGAATCTGACGTTTATGACATTACTACCAAACAATGTACCCCTCAAGTTTAAAGTAAAAATACAACATTAAAAAAATGTGAAAATTCTTCATTAAATCTTTCATGAACTATATAACAGGTTTTTTCCTAGAACCCTTCACGAAAAGAGGTCATTTTGTATATACTTTCAGCGAAAACGTAATTTCCGTCGCAAGTGAGAGAAATTCTCTTAGCGTTAACTTTCGTGATGACGAGAGTTGAATTTATATTTTTTTCTACACCCGTGTTATAACAATGCACTTATATGCCCATAATCCGTTTCATAATGATACCCATTACGATACAGATTTTTAATCAATAGAAACCCATAATTTTTCAATCAAGCATGCTGTATGTATGTATTTGACGTTTATCCAGGTTCCTATGTAATTCTTTTAGATGTCAAAATCAGTACGTATATTAAATTTTCGTAGATACCTAACTAAACTATAATTTATCAAAATGTCTGATATCAGCGATATAGAAGAATTACTATCGACTCCTCCACACATATCGAAGAAAGCAGAAAATGCAATTTAAAATATTTTGCCCCAAAAATCTAGGAAAGAAGTGTACGAAAAACTTTATCAACGGTTTATGGACTGGAGAAAGACAAATAAGATTTCGACATTCTCCGAAAACTATGAAACTATGAAATCGTCTGGTGCATGGACACATTATTCAATAATAAAAAAGTTGGTAAATATAAACCATAATATGAACATTTCTAAATATAAGAAACTAAAGAAAGTCCGAAGGATATGTTGGAAAAAAAGCAAAAATATTTTCACCTGAGCAAATAAATAAGTTTATCTACGAAGCACCCGATGAACGGTTTTTATTTTTAAATGTAAGTATCTATCTAACATTGAATTTTAAAAAAAATTTCATGATCACATTTTCCATTCGAATCATGCATGATAGGTATATTATTTCATTAATTTCGAGCAAACTCATAGACCGAACTCGTGGCCGAGCGGGTTAAGGCGCTCAATTTGGACTAGACTACAGTATGAGTTCCGGGTTCGAAACCAGCCATGTAATGGTGATTAATACACTCATTACATGATCGTTGCATAATATACTATTATCATTTCCTGCCATCCTATATAACAAAGATTATAGCTTGTTGCCTGGTTTCATAAGTTTCTGATATAGAGAAATTGCAAAGTTCATGAATTGGAGAGTTGATAATCTCGTGAATATTGGCATCAGGAGCTAAGTATCTACATTTACATTTCTGATAATAAATCTGATGGTTTTAAAGGTAAGACACCTCAAATTTTTTCTTCCGATGAAATACACACTTTCTTGAAGAATATACCCAATACTTAATGACTGTTAATTTTTTCGTTATTGCGGTATATTTCTGCACTTTGAGGCTAATCACCGTGAGCACTCTACCCATAACCGGAAATTTTGCCGAACCCATTAGTGTTCCATCCAATTTCTTTATCGAGCCCAATATCCATGGACTCGGCACCTCTACTTCACTTCTGCTCCGAAAGACGGCATATCTCCATTATACCATCTTATATCACGTGCTAATTGGTATAATACCTGCGAGCTGTGATATGCTACTCCGCTGCCACGGGCACTACGACGGTATTTTCCTGGCAACTCATCCTAGTACTAACTATTGTAGGGCTTAGTTTTTGGAAATTTGGGGGATTGTTGCATGGGGCCATGAATTGAAAGAAACAGTAGGCTTTGTATTAATATCACAGGAAATAATTCCACCGATTCTAGAGAACTGGTTGCCAGGCAATAAATACGAGAGCCCAAAGGGCTGGGGTGGCTATTGCCAAATGACAACAAGTTTGAGAAGAGTCCTGAAGAATTGTGTTACAATTTCTATTGGTTTCGATAAACGTTATAATACGTAATACAAAAATAAAAGAACCGCGTTCCCTCCTCTTTCGGTTCTTTACGATGGCCTAAGTGCAAAACGTCGTATCCCCAATAACTACAATTGTTCAGTGCAAACAAAAAACCTCCTGGTTTCGATAGAAGTTTATGTTTTAGCGCTTAAAATGAATTTATCAGGTATGTATCAGGCTTAAGATGATTTGCCAGAATGTGAAGGTCAACTCAATGCTTTGAGTTTTAAGCTTCAAAATCAATTTTTTTAATATTTGGTGGGTTACGACGTTTTGCACTTAAGCCATGGTTATATGATATTTATTGAATATATACAATGAACCTCCATCAACTAAATATCGACAAAATAAACTCAAGATTTTTTATTAACTACCAGAACGTAAGTACTAGACAAGCTGTGGGAATAAAAAATACATTCAGTAAACGTCCCATACAAACAGCTCAATATTTAAACCTTTCCTATTACCAAAAATATACGGGACATTGTTAGCGTAGAACTTTCCTAGCACTATTAGTGGATGCAAAAGGGAATTTCCTTCAAAGGCATGGAACTGGAAATCTAGTAACGTTGTGGAGGGATATGTTCATCAATCAGGTGCAAAAATCAAAAGCAAACCAAAATTCTACTATCCTTAAAAAATACAACAATATCTGACTACGGCGCATCTTTATCTGGAGATGTTATATCAATACAAAAAAATCTTGATTGTGATACTATTTCAATTATAAATAATTGCACGAATGTAGCAATTAACCAATATTTAAACCAACTGGTGCTTGAAGAAATTCGATTATCTTCAATTTAATATAAAATAATGGTTCATGGTTCTTTTTTAGTATGTTATTTTGATATACAAATGGCTGTAGGAAAAAAGTTACATGAGCTTCAAAAATTAACAAGAAAGGTACAGCTGCTACTTAAATTTCCTTTGCGACCTTTCTATTTTTTTAATGCAAATGAAAAAATACATTTCAGTTATAAATATTATGTTTAGTATATTATTATTATATAAACGGGGTTGTAGGAGAATTATAGATTTTCTTTATACTATATACCATTTTATAACGGTCTGAGACAACTATTTGTCAATTTCCGATTTTGTCTCTATGTGGAAGCAGTATAAACTGAATTATTTATAATCAGAGTTAGATGATGTAACATAACAACTGAAACAACTGTGAACCTTGAAAGTATATATCACGGTTAGGTATATTATGCCCATTACATATTTCCTTGAAATGTATTAATGGAAAAATCGTAGGTATAGATGAAATGTTAAAGTATCATATGGTCGAATAAATTACATTAATAATTATTACTCAACAATATTGTTGAGCAATTGAACAAAGAGGTTAGGAAAATACCTTGCAAACTTGAAACTAAACAGCAATGATAGAAGAGTGCTACAGAAAAAATATTCCAACAAAAGCATAAAACGTGAAAAAATCACATAGGTTTATTCAACATTTTCAGTAATTGTTACAGCATTAGCTAACTTACAACATTTTATAGTTAACTTTATAGACATATTAAGGTATATTTCACTATTTTAAATAAACATTTTGGGCAGACTTTACCAATCGAGAAGTTTTAAAAACAGTCAAGATATTCTAGACAATTTAAATCGTTACTTATATTTAAATAATAAAAAATGAAAAATAAAAATATCCCTTCCACTGGTTATAACTAAACCTATTTTGTTCTTAAATACCGAAAACAGCAAAATATACAGTATGAAGCAGCCAAACAGAATAAATTCGATAACGAATAAATAAGGGCGTGTTGGGAAAAACGCTTGGACTCGTCGATTTCTATTTTCAAATGCGCGTTTTTTTTCCAAAAAATTATGTGGCCAGTACCAACTTTCTTATTTTCTTCAGAACATTCTAGACATAATTCATGTACAATGAATATACATACTAAAGTATGAAATCAAACAATTTTATTTTCTTAAATCTACATTATATTTAACCTTAAAGTTGTGACGCGTTTCGCTAACACAGTAGCTTTTTCAAGCTTGAGAAAGCTACTGTGTTAGCGAAACGCGTCAAGACTTTAAGGTTAAATATAATGTAGATTTAACAAAATAAAATTAAAAAAGCTACTGTGTTAGCGAAACGCGTCACAACTTTAAGGTTAAATAAAATGTAGATTTAACAAAATAAAATTGTTTGATTTCATAATTTACTATGGATCTACATCAAGTTAAAGCCTCATCTATTCAATTTTCGAATATACATACCTTCAACTGTTTCGGAAATATAAGTGTTTTCAAATTTATTATAAAAATTGTGTGCAGGTCAGTAGTGATACGTGTCAAGTGCTATTGTCGTTTGAATTTCGTTAACGGTAACAGAAAGTTTGAGATTCCAGGGCAAAATGGCGCGCAGTACAAGGCTCTCAAACTTTCTGCCCGCTTATTTCATGAAAAATTTCCAAATTTGCCGCCTACATCCCAAGGAACAATTTGCAAAATAAAAAAATGGCTTCGCGAGCTTGGTCATGTAAGACAAAAAAAATAGCTGCAAATGCAGTAAGTGATGATACGAAATTGATATTACGCTTGAGTTTCCAGAAAACCCACATAACTCTTGCTGAAAAGCAGCCCCACTGTGCAACGTTCGCCACACATCAATTTTTCGAATATTGAAGAAAAGTAAAATGCATCTCTATGAAATAATGCCCACTGAGGAGCTCATGAAAGATGATTTTAATGGGAGAACGTAATTTTGCGAACAAATGATGGCAATGTTAGATAACAATGTGATCCAATTAGATGTTTTTTTTCTCATGAAAGCAGATTTACACTTCACGGTCATGCTGAGCCTCAAAATTTCCGCTATTAATCTAATGAGAACCCTCACAGGATGAGAGAAGAACATACGCAATATCCTGAAAATGTTAATTTTTGGGCAGGAATTGCTGGAAATCATATCGTAGGTCCCTTTTTCATGGCAACTTCAATGGAGATAAATATTTAACTGCTCCGAAATAATATCGTGCCAACTTTGACAAACTTATATCTTGATCCAGCAAACCCACAGGTTTGCCAATACAAAATGGTTTCAGCAAGATAGAGCACCGCCCCATTACTAAATCAATGTCCGGCAGTACCTCAACCAAACTTTTATAAATCGGTGGATAGGGAAGCGCCGATCCATAGAATGGCCAGCACGATTTCCTGATCTGACGCTATCTGACTATTGTATACAAAACTAAATCCCTCAACTTAGATGACTTAAAAAGACGAATCTCGCTTGCGATTAGATCAGTCACGCCTGAGATATTGAGTAACGTTAGAGGACATTATTTCTATACCAGATTAGCATAACATAGACTTCCGTGGCGAGCATTTTGAACATTTCTTACATTAGCAATAATGTTTTTTTGATTTTTTTTGACATCACCAAGAAATAATCAATATTACTCATTAGGTTTTCAGTATAAAATGAACATTTTTTCAATATTAATTTTTACAATAAATCTGAAAACACTTAATATTTCCGAAAATGTGGAAATTATGTACAGGACATTGTACATTAATTATGTCTAGAGTTTTCTGAAGAAAATAAGAAAGTTGGTCTGGC
>CAJUYI010000095.1:46756-63166 GCA_910591695.1 Galerucella pusilla
CCAGGACAAGGCTCGCCTGCACATTTAGTAGTAGTAGTAGTAGTAACCATACGAAACTCGCATTTGGCTCGTTTCGTATCCCGGTTAATGCTTGTGTATCAATAATCCTCATTACATGATCGTTGCATAACTATTAGAAAACTTTTAAAAATTATCAAATTTTGTAAAGATTCTCACACCCTTACCAAGTTTGATACTAATAACATATTATGATAACCCAGATTTAGGTGTGTGAAGTGAAGGATGTGTGGAATGCATGGAACTTTGGTCGACTCGTTCCAATTATAAATTGATAGGTATATCAAATTTAATTTACGGTAAGTATGCTGTTACCTACTCCACTCATGTGTAAAGCGTAGTATGTCGTTACAAGGTTCATGTGCGGTAAATTCACACAAGTATTAGGTATCAATAAAATTGCGATAACTCAATTAATCAGAGAATCCAATTACCGCAACTGTACAATACATTTTTAAACATCACTATCGATGGGAAGTTATTACAGAGCACTACTTCGTACTCCGGGTAACGGCAGATTATGAAGAAGAGACCTCCATACACGTACCTACCTACCTCACGAATCCTAACACACCTAGGTAGGAGACTTCTGGATAGAAGAAGGACACTTGTGTAAGATAAAGACTGTGGATATGCTAAAATTCTTCCAGGAAATACAAATAAATGGTACAATAATCTCTATTACTTTCCTCATGACGAAATAGAAGAAAGGGAAGAGGTCTCGTTGAACATCACAATGCAGATTTTAACCCACGCAGCTTAAGTTTGCAGCGAGATCCGAAGTCTTTCCCCATTGTTCCAAATTTGTCAATGACAATGCTTTGTGAGTTATTTCCATTCTGTAATCCAAATAATAATAACCTTTGCGATATATCAGTATTGAGAGATTCAAATATTTCTTTAAATAAAAAAATTTCACTAAATTTTCTGAAAATTTTAGTGTTTGTAATTGGTACGCTGACCATGAAAATAGTTCCATGATCTTATAATAGTATATTATTCAACAAGCATATAATAATGACTATTATTCACGACGCTTTGTCCACGACTAGGCTTCTTTTTCTATTCCTCTATTCATTCTCTATTTTCTAACTGAAAATACTCGAGAACTTTCAAAATGCTGATGTTTTTCCGTGTATCTATACATATTTTTGTATTATTTAATAGTATATTAAGCATTAAGAACGGTAAGGGTTGTTTACCGGTCGACAGCAATGTTGCTGGAGACCGGTATTACCCTTAACGTTCGAGATGCTTATACCATTTTTTGCGCGATCGTATTGAAATATTCGAATTTCGAATAGAATAATTTAAATTTCTTCGAAATGAACGAAATGTCAAAAGTGACATTTATACTTCTCGATCAGTTTAAAATATAATTTGCATTTTGGTGAAATTGTTTTCATGCTTTTTATATTGTTCTGTTCGGTTCTGCTCATTAAAAAATATCAATATTCTTATTTTTTTTGTTCCCTTTGTGTAATGAATGAAGTAATATATTATACACAATCTACCGTCCTGACAACCGATGCTGTAAATAAACAAAAAAGATCGATCGCGCAAAAATATATTATATAACAATAAGATTCATATTCACTTTTCATAAATAATAATTGAACGAAAAAAACAAAGTACAGTAAGTCAAAGATTAGGGTTATTGCTTGTAATACATTTACACGATTTATTATTGTGATATTTTGATTAATCACAGTCCTGCCTTTTTCCATTTCTTCCAACGTAATGTGTATAAGCTTATCTTCCTGTTCCCATTTTTGAGAAATCTCTAATCACTTAGTTCGTTATTTATCTCCATTTTCCTCACATACTCCATGTTTTCATTATGATCAGAATAATTTCAATACAGAGTGATTGTTAGAACAAAGTTATTTTGTCCATATTTGTTACAATGTATTTTAATTAGGCAACTACTTTAAGATGTTAAATTGAATGTATAGGTGTTGTATACGTTTGAAATCATACAAGTAGGCCACTGAATACCTACTAGTTCTCTCCTATCTTTTCATTCATTGATTGGTAAGTCCTACGCAGAGCAGCCATCGCATTAATTTTTTTCTATATGCTAAAGAAACACCTACAGTCGTAATTTATTCACAAAGTTGTCAGTGTTTCGTGAAATGTTTAAGTATACAAATTCAGTGTAATTACATATTTGCCAAACTTACGCATTGAGAAACAAGTTAAAGTTATCCAGAACCTCTACTGGGTACTTCCAACATACAGTGTGTTTCTGAAATCTGGAGATGATTGCTCGTATAAGATTATGATCATTGAATCTTATGACAAAATTTACTGAGTCCAACCTCTCACCAGATATTACTCATAATAGGAACTGGATTTTTTTTTGGATTTGGGTGGACACGGAAACTTGAAAATCTTCAATTTCCATGCACCACCAGCAGTTTTTCGACATTCCTTTAACATTATGAGGGGCTAGAATTATCAACCCCTACTTATTTTTGTATAAAATATTTTTTTTGACATTTAGTTAAAACTAAATATTGAGCGTGGATAGCAGTAAATATGGAAAATTTAATAATCAAATACAATTAATTATAAATGTGCATGAACGTGCATGAACCTTTTGTTTTGTCTTATATTGAGTGGAATGTCTTCAACCAGTTTCGGGAGATGATTTGCAAGCAAATCCATTCAATGGATGAGACTTAAAATGTAGCCAAATCAAGTAGTGTCGTATAATAATGCCAATCTACACATTTACTGAAAAAACAATTTCAAAAAATGTGCTCTATAAGTATATACTCTATTCGGTGAACTTACAAGAGTGTTGCATTAAGTAAATAAGTAACTATTCACCTGACTATCTTAACAAATATTGTAGCTTGATACTTCGGGTAGATAACAATACATTATAATAGTTAACATTTTTTCGTGTCGAGTGTCACCAATTTCTTAGTTATTGAACTTGAACTTAAATCTGCCTATTTACTAGGATTTTTAAAATGCCAGTTGTCGTTATTTACTCAAAGTTTCAACGTCAATATTGTTAAAAATAGACAGTGGAAGCGTTGAATAGAGTATCCAATCGTTTTCGTCCTACCCATACGTGTATATTATGTTGAATACCTACTCTTGAAAAAACTCAACGTCATTAGTTCGATTCTCCACACTTTATCTAAAATTTGAAAATTTGAAAACATCGAACTTTTTTTCAATTGAAATCTCATTTGGTTGTTAATGTAGGCATGAAAATACCTAATAGTCTATAGAATATTGGATTTATAGAAATATTTGGCAACATTGTATTCACTTATGACGAGGGGAATTTAGGTAACAGTCTTCAATCATTTTTTTCAACAACTAAAAAAGTTGAATATATAAACATTTCCGCAAAGTAGGCAGCGCATTTATTTGTGGGTCACTAAGACAACGATAAGTGAAATTAGTGGGCTTATTGTAACTGGATTTATTTTTGCAAATTCAAAGTAACGGATCAATTATTAGCAAGGTGGGATATCGATGGCCCCTGCATCTAATTATAATGTATTAGAGACTTGATTTCAGATTTTGATATTGAATAATTAAGTCAAAAGTTCAACTTATTTGATGTATTGATGTACCTAAATAAATCATTTGCATGCTCTAGGATCGTGAGTCGAATGAAAAAGAAGGAATATTGTATCAGGAATATGGTTTAATATATGGTTTCAGTAATGCCCAATGTGAGTGAATCATTCAAATATAAAATAAAGTGGAGGGGTCCTAGCACCGTACCTTGCGGAACACCACATTGCATAATTTTCACATGTTGTGTGCGATTATGTAGGAATGATTTGAAAAGTCACGTATTCCTGTATACGCCAAAACATCTAGCAACTGTTTTTGATCTACAGTATCGAACGCCTTATCAAGATCCAAGATTACACATATTGCCGGCTTCGTATGTTTAACTGCTTCATAAATTTTTGAAATCAATGTCGATAGATCATCTTCTGTTGATTTGTTCGACCGAAAACCGAACTGATTTGATGATTAAATGTTTCTGCAACTAAAAATTAATTTAATCTGACTTCAAATAATGTTGCAAAACTATTAATAAGTTTGAAGGTACACGTTTATCACATTTTTTATGAAAAAGCTTTATAATAGCTACTTTAAAGTCAGATGGAAAAATTACATTTGACAGTTATCATCAACACATTTTCTTATATCTTGACAAAAATAGCGACGTTACTTGGCTTGCAAAGTCCTGAAATATACAATAGCCATGCATTGAGCAGATGATCTTCAGCAACGTTACTGTCAGATGCTGATGTTGATATACAAACGTTAGAAAGGCATGGTAGAAGTCCAACACTGCTGCTGAGAATGATATTGATGAGTTATCGTATATAAGTGATTTACAAAAGGCAGCCGTATTCCGTATCAATACGTTTCAAAACTATACGTCCAATTTTAGTAAATCACAGTGATTTCTAAATTAAAATAAATGTTTAATCTCATGTAAGTATTTTCTGTGGAAATGGATGAATTTGTTAATATGTACAGTACATGTATATTCAAATGTATATTTAAACATCAATTCTCAATTAGTCACTTATTCACACAAAACATTTTGTAACTAAAATGAGTGTCAAAATTACGAAGTTTCGTGTCCGAACTTCAGAAAATATTCTCTGTATTTACATTAACATTAAGTTATCGATAATTTTGAACACCCGATACATACCAATTCAATTTCCCCTCCATAACTAATAAAATACAGAGCGGATATTAAGTCTTACCCCCTAGTAAACTCCGTGATTCAAGACAAATATGAAAAATCATTCAACTCGTAAATTTTTATTTCAATCTAGGTGTTTTATGACATACAAGGAATTGTCACACCTTTCACCCACTACACTTCACAGCTACCTTCTCAGATTTTTTAAATGACAAGAAGGGTCGTGCGATACTTAGTTCCAAAGAGTTCCACACAGCTTTAATATTAATTATTCGTTTGTTAATAACGATTTATTGGTTTGAGATTAACACTTTGCGATATAACAATTCGAAAGTAGTTACACTGGTCTTGATTTAATTTGGGACACAAAAATTATTTAATTTGTATTCTTGGATGCTTGTACAGAATAATTTTCTCCAAATACTTTTGTGATTGTTGTGGTTGAAGCATTTTCTTAAAATAATCTAGTTGGTTCTTTTTTTTCTGTACATTCAGAAAACCCTGTTATTTCGAGAGAGCTATACACAAGTCTCAAATAAATTGAATGGCAGGTATACTGGGTGATCATATTATAGGCGAATTCACTCAAAATGTTTCCAGCAAAATTGAGCTCTACCTCATTACACTGATAGAGTTCGAAATTTTTTTAAATTATTTTTACCTGAGAAGATGGATTGGGCGTAGTTTATTCATTGAATCACCACCAAAATCACTATATCTGACTTCTTTAAATTCTCACATATGAGGTTCGTTAAATCCAAAGTGTATGTGAGCATGTGAACAATTTGACAACACTCGCTAAACTCCGTCAAAGAATAATCAAAGATTGTAATAGAATTGATATTCAGACCCTACAAAGGGTTAGGGAAGTAACGAAACAAAGGATATACTTCTGTCAGAAAGTAAATGGAGAACATTTCGAGCATCTTGTGGAATACATCAAGTTTTCCTCAGAATAATTCGGCCAGTTCCTTCCATTTTGAAGATATTGATGTAATACATTATTTTTTGATAATTCTTATTAATTGGTTCTTTCATCCAAAATTAAAAAATCACACATTTTTAAGTTCTGCTATCCAAACCCTTTCCAACGAAGTATCGCATGGCCCCCCTTGCTATTTAAAAAAATTGAGGGGGTAGCTGTCAAGTGTAGGGGGAGAAAGGGGTGATAGTTTCATGTATGTCTTAAAACACCACGATTGAAATAAAAATTGACGGGTTCGAGGATTTTGTTATCTTTGTCTCACATAACGGAGTTTCTAGGGTAAGGAGTACTTACTATCCGCACTGTACGTTTGAAACCATGTAACACTATAAAAAGTGAAGAAATATTTATAAAAATGCATATTATTATGTTCCTGTAGAGAGTAACTGTCATTGTCTGGCCACTCCGAACTTTTGAGATCAGATTTTACACAAGTATTTGCATAAAAAGAACAAAGCCTTGTCTGAAGATTCTCAAGAATGTCGTTAAAAGTAGGTATATATATATATGTATATACCTTTATATATCTACGAATGTAAGCCTCTCTGACACAAAGGAAATGGGAATGTCATCTCCGTCGGTATCTTTGAATGAACATAAAGCCATCTTTGTTATGTCACGTGATCTAAGAGGAATAACCGCTGATTCTGCACGTTTCTTTGCCGGACTGTAGTTAGTAGATCCCGATTTAATCTTTTTTGCTTAAGTGAAGTTATGTCCTCGTTTATAGTGAGACATGAACTTTTGCTCGATGTTGCCAATGTTTTAATGGTACTAAATAACTGTTAATGAAAGTAGTTATTATTGTTTTTGAATCACCAAAAAGCTATTACTTCTTTATGTAAGACAGATTAGATTAACATCAATATATTTTAAAATCAATTTTAAGTGGTTATTTCAGATTTTTTTAAACTGAATCCTATGTGGTTAGGAATTGAACTGAAAATTTTCTAAATCTCATCTATCAACAACACAGCCAAACGCACAATATTCATAGACCCGAGATCAGCATTGGAAGCAATTCGGAATCGATCCCTTAATAAATATAGGTGACAGTAAACCCTACTGTTTAACATTGTCATTACTTTTATTTGGGTTGAAATTCTTTGGAATAAGTTCTAAGAAGATAGTATTTTATGGCATCTACATATTTTCTGCAAATGACGAGGAAAAAAACTACAATATAAAAATGGAAAATGGACAGAGTTTAGGAAAGTGTCACATAACTACACCCCCAGCTTCCATCTGCTCCACCGTATACCTATTGAAAAATATAACTAAGTTCTACGCAGATATCTTTATCATCTGGAAAAATTGGGAATTATTGGATCCAATCGATCCGGTTGTAATATGTAATACTTCCATCAGAGATCATGTTTATTTTAACTGCAGCAGTAATAAAGTCTATAAAGAAAGTCTCTGAAGTGATTAAATCACACTTAATGATCGTTCTTTGAATATCTCATTCTAATTAGGTCAAGCAGATAAATTGATTCCGAATCCGAAAGTCACCCAAAAGCTACTATCATCTCATTACCATCATTTAGAAAACTGTGAAGACAATTTTCAAGTCATCCTGTTTTCACACACCCACACACACATATCCATATTACTGGCTATCGAAAACTGATCGAAAAGCTGAAAGGGGATGACCCAACCAATTGACGCAACGACTACGAGATATTGCTTTAATAATGAGTTCCAAGAACTATACCAGGTGAGCAGAATGAAAGGAAGGTGCACCCATGATGGAGGCAGCCGGGTGTAGTACTAAAACAACACCAATTAGCCTATCTGAGAACGTGACAATTTTTCAAAGGAAGTGATGGCGATTCACCACTGCGTTGAAGAAATTGAAAAACAGGAAGGAACATACCGTTAAGTTGCTATCTTAACAGACTGCCAAGCTTCACTCACTTCAGTTAAAGTGATCTGAGATAAAGTGATGTGAGTAAGCACCAAAAAGAACGAACTAGTCATTTGAAACGCGCGATCTGCCGACGCATGAGTGAATACGAGATATAAAACATAATAAAACATATAAGTTCATAATAATGTTATTGTATCCATAATTATTTCTCTGTTATTTAGTCAATTGATAATTTGTAACATAAGATAATTAGGTTATGTGTGTTTATATGTAAAAAAAATCAAATATTCCTTCATCCCCTCCATTTTATTTCCGACTCAAGTCCAACTGATACCCCCTTGCATCACATTCAGGATCGGTGCAGGGGGAGGAAAAATCTCAGCTCACTTCGAAATGAGTAAATCGAGAAGAACGCGCACATTACTGATGTGAGCTGAGATTAACTGAGATCTCAGACAAAAAGAACACACCTATTATTATGGGATTACTGAGATGCCTTAAACGCACTCGGAGACGGTTACGGTTGCTTGGCTGGGTGCACGAAGGTCATGGCAATGGCATAGCATAGCTCACTAACCTAATAATATTTTATATTATTTTTTATGTCATTGAGACATATCAAAAATGCAGTTTTTAATTTTTCGACAATGTATAAATGCTATCAGATAAGATTCATATATGTAATAGGAATCATAATAGTATATTACGTAACGTGTGTGGTGAGAAGCATTTTACGCACGAATGGAAAAGTGCATAAAATGCTTTACAACACAAGTTACGTACTATACTTCACCTACGGCCTACTTATACTTGTATTTTTTATAAGAATCATAAGAAATAACAGTTACATAATTAGAGGTGCTTGGTAAACTCCATCTCTATTACTCTATTACTAATCAAAGAAGCACCTTAAAGAACTAACGTTTCATCATTATTAATATATTGTTGATAGTCGAAAGTCCATATTTCAATTATAATCAATACATATACTTAGCCCTTTGGGTTTTTCATAGTTAAACGTGGCCATATCGAATGTTTTCAAATAGTAAATTTTGAATAAAATGGCGACGTCTATTGACAGTTGCTAAGATGTTGCTAGGGAAGCCGTGCGATTTACTTTACAGCTGTGGGTTTTTTTTTACAGTGCGTAATAGACGTCATTACATTGATACCGACTGTGTGTTATTCACTTATTACAGGGGGGGTCGTAGGTAAACAATCATTATGGCACACGTCCTGCTATCGTACTTGATTGCGCATCGCCCAATGACATTCACGAATTCACTTCTTGTACCATATAATGATCGACTTTATGAAGGATTACATAATTAACTATTATAGAATGCATTTGAATGTATTCTTCTTCGTTCCGGTATTAGTCTGCTTTATTCAATTTTTTTAAAAGATCTTACAAATACATTACAAATATAATTCAACTTAAACATCCAGACTATAAAATATTTTTATCCATTCAAAAAAGATTTGTGTTTTATTTCGCTATACTTTATTATCAACCTCGGAATGGTTCATACTCTTAGAATATGTCTGGGTCTGCAGCTGCCCCTTTCTTAACCTCCACCTGCTTTTATATTACCACCTGTATAGACGTTATATATTTTTGTCTGACAGCTGGTGGATAAACCTTCATGCCTTCATCCTTCTCGTGAAATTCGTCTAGACCATGATCTTATGCTGAAAATGATAAATAATATGTGATATATTTTTGTCATCATTTTCTTTGTTCAAATTCAAAAATGTATAAAATACTCGTATCAAGTCTCATGGAGCAAAAGAGTATCTACAAGATTATACAAGGTGACATGTTAAGTGGTGCATACAGTCATTGAATTGAAGTTAACCAATATTTTGTTCTGTTTCTGAGGAATTCCACTTGGAAAAATATATTTTGACGATGATATTCCAAATATCGAAATAATTATGAAAATAATTTAGAAAATTTTCATATATTTTTTTAATTAAATTGGAATTCTTTAGAAACGTAATATGAGTAGATTCCACAGTTAACTAGGTTATATTTGCATCTAATGACCATGAATTGGAATTATAGAGATTAATTTGTGGCTAGACTGTGGATAATTGTTATAATTGTGTATGATGAGGGATTTAGACCCTTTTCTTATAATTCCTTAGGGCCAGATGAAGAGTGAACGAATTATTGTGAAATATTCTTCACCTCTTAGTGCTATTAAGTCAATGTCATGGTACTTGATGCGACACAGAGAAAATTGTTTGTTAATGGAAGTCATTAATGAATTAATTAGTGTACCTTAATATAGTTCAAAAACGCAAGGTCGACGTGAAGTCTTAATTCATTGCTTAACAATTTTCTTAAAAGTTGATATTAATTACTAGCATACATTGATTTCCTCCAATAGAAATTGAAGTTTAATCATTTCTAAAATGCCTCTTTTACAATAAATATTTCTTCTTTTACTAGATAGATTCACTATTGAGAAAACTATCTTTCCTACATTACCTACTTGTTTGTTAAAAATATTTGAAAAACTAAAATTCTAGTCGACAACCAAACTATTTTAGAGTTACTGGCTAAATGGACAATAGTCCCTCGGCCAAAAAAAAGAAAAAACTATTTCATTTAAATTATCGCTTAATATTATCATCAAAAACATTAAATCTGTTTGAAAAATAAGGGAACATTAATAAATAAATAAAAAACACTTCTACAGGAGTATATGTTTCACCTATCAGTGATTGATTCGTTTTCCGAGAATTTCTTTGCGTATCAATTACCATCGATAATTAACGAAATCAGCTGTTTTTATAGTTATTTTTAGGGTGCATGTAGTTCTCAAAAAATTTCAGGAAAACGAAAATATTTTTGCGGTGTTGGGGTCTAGCCAGTTATGTATTTCACATTTTAAAAATGCAGGCATTCATTTGTTGCCAAAAGTCGGCGTGGAATTTTGCCAATCTGCGGAACAATAAAAAGGTAAAGACCGCAAATTTTAATTTCCAGCTTGCAAAACTTAATTTGGTGTGAGCATAGATCTCGTATACACGGTGTCCCTGAATTAGTGCGGATGAATTGCTCACATGGATTTATGATGACAAAATTTTCTCAGTCCACTACTTTCTGAGATGTCACCCCTAAAAGATGCTGATTAAAATGATTTCCGTTCTAATTTTTAGGTGAAAACTGGAACTTGCAATTTTATAATTGCCATGCACTCACAGTGACTAACCACCTATATTTTTTAAGGAGGTGAAATTATTATACCATACGTTTGGGTTGGCCTCAACAGCCCAGGCATTTGTACTGAATCTTTGTACCATTACCCATGTTATCTACCCACTTCCGTTCCAGAAGCTTCGTGTCTTCTATATAGGCCACCAATTTATCTGGAAGGATCTTCAGTAGTGATGGTTGTGTTATTTCAACTCCAAAGTGCTTCCGTTTGAGTCCTTGTAAGTTCTCACAGAAGCAGAGTATGTGAGTAGGTGTTTTATCGTAGAGTTCACATTTTCTGCACATATGTTTACTAACTTTGTCCACCCTGTGCAAACTCTTCCTCAGGGTACAGTGTCCAGTCACCAGGTCGGTAACTGTCTTCATTACCAATTGAATAATATTTACGTGTTTCCTATCTATTATGAAGAAAACTGTCTCTGTCGTTACGATTATGGGAGTGTCAACTCTCCTCTTCAGCAGCAGTGATTCAAAATTCCAATTTGTCTTGAACACAGTAGCTTTACCATAATATGTTGACCAACCTCCTACAGAAACGGAAGAGTAGAGTGGAAACTTTATAGAATATCCCCAAAATGGTAAACTCAATCCACATGCAATATTGACACAAGCAGTATGTGTTGTCTAATCTTCACATCAAACAATTAAATAACAGTAGCGGCACCCATTTACGGAGGCTATTTTCAATAAGAACGAAGTTGTCGTCTTTGCGTGAATGGGGTAATGTGTAATTGATATCAAATTAATTTTTATTATATTGGTATTGTAGGGTATACCACAATCGCCTCTCCACTTCCCACAATAAAAGCAACTTTTTTGTCGATATGGTCCAACTGATAACATATTGAGAAATGCTGATCTGGAAGAAGTTCGAACAAAAAATATTAAATAAACAGTATAATTTTGTAACTTTTAGATATTTTATATGAATATCTTCGATATTACCCATCAAAATATTTCAACGACGACATGAAATCAAAAAAAAGGTTATTTTTGAGATTTATGACTTTTATAAAGCAATTAAACTTGTGATCAAACGTAACGAGATGATCATGTGACTAGTCTAGCCATTTGTTTGTCATGCAGCTTTGGTGAATATCCAAAAATAACAATTTTAAAATATTATTTCCAGTTAGTCGAGTGTTGAGAAAGTGTACAAAAACAGCGCGACGCTGGCAAGATCAGACATTTTGGCAGACAATCTACTACGCACATAGCAAATAATAAAAGTCAACATATTGTAAATTGAATCAGTTCAAGAAAAATCTCGTGAAATATTAGCACTATTTTTATTCCAAGATTTTTGGATCTGATAATAAAAGTGACAATGAAAATTGACTAAACTTACAAACAAAATTTTTTAATTTTCCAAAGCATCCCAGGAACAGATGTCTGTTAACCCCAGCAAAGCTGTAATACTTTCCTTCACTAGGATAAGGAAACTGAAATTATTTCATTTGCAGGACAGGTGGGTTATTTGAGGAATATCCTGAATAAAAAATTTCCATTGCATGCTCACTTGATAAATGTTATTAACAAAGCTAGACTATCCTTGTAGATATGCCAGCCCCGTTTGACTTTTTAAGTGTATTCCAATATTCGTCGGTGCCTATAGCCCGGGAAGTAGTTGTTTCTCCTTAGTTGAACGGTCAGAGTCTTTGAAAAATATTGTTCGAAGCTTAGAAAGCGTTGGAATAATTATTATTCTGCGATATCTATTGGTAAGGCGCTTTATTAAATACGACAATAAAACAGGAAACTCTAATAATACTTCATGAATTCGACTACCTATATTAACTTTTTCGAGAAATAATAACTTACTTGTCTACAGGATACTCCTAGAAAAACCACTTAAACGATTAAAGATTAACAATACACTTATTTTATTTATACACACTTTCAGGAGGGGCAGAATATACACATATGTCCAAATGTTTGGAATATTTCATTTTTTTTATTTCCATATAAAAAATTTTCTGAATAATTAAACATCATATTGCTACAACTCCCACCAATACTAACTAAATCTCAAAGCCAGATAAACAATATGCACAAAAATGATTTATTTTTTTGGAGTGAAAAATTTACAATGTACCACTTACATTAAAATTAAATAAGTATGAAAAAAAAATATTTTTTTATAAAATTAATAATCAGTATTTTCTCCATTGACCTGTATGCTGTCGATTGAATAATCGAGCTGATTTTTGCGGAATTCTCTCCCATTCTTCACGAGCAGCATCTTTTAGTGTAATAGGGGGATTGTTTCGCTTCTTAATGCGTGTTTTGAGAATGTCCCAGGCATGTTCAATGACATTCATGTCAGGGGAATTCGAGTGCAACCATATTGTGGATATTCCTTCTTCTTATTCCAGAAAACTTTGTACTGCTACTGTTCGATGCGGAGGTGGGTTGTCATTCATAAACACAAACCTATCACCTACTGCTCCTCGTAATAGAAGCACGACAGGATTTAGAACATCCTCTATGTATGAAGTACCAGTGACTCTTCTCTCCAGAACCAGTAGAGGCGTCCGTGTGCCACTCATAATACCACCCCAAACCATAATACTCCCACCTTCAAATGGGACACGCGATTGGGCTGTTTCCAGTCGGGCTTGTCGTCCCGAGGCCCTCTAAACTAGTGTTCTTCGCGAATCAGAAACCATGCCAATTTTTGATTCATCAGAGAACAGCACGTTATTCCAGTTAGGACCATGATGTACCATTTCTCGAGCCCATTGCAACCTTACAATTTTGTGTTGATAGGTTAGTTTGGGAACACGTAAGGGTCTTCTACGATACAAATTCACTGCATTTAGTCTGCGTGTTATTGTTTGCCGTGAAATATCCAGTCCTTCAAGCCTATCAATTTCTCTGGAGATACCACTTGTAGATTCCAGACGATTTCTTCGAGCTATCAATGTTATCTGCCGGTCTTGTGCAGTTGTTGTACATCGATTTCTGCCACTTCTGGGGCGATCCTTAACGTCATTTGCGTCTTGGAATTTTTTTTGAATTTTCGATACAGCACTCTGAGTGACGTCAATAATATGGGCGATATCACTTTGAAGAAAGCCCAGTTGTAACAATGCAATTACTCTAGATCTATCGAAATGAGATATCATGTTTCTAGGCATTTTTAAACGACTCAAATGAAATTTATAGAATAACTGAAATAATGTGTAAATACCAAAATCAGTTTGATGTGACCAAATTGCTACAAAACGAATCAAATTTGTTATAATTTTCATTCAAAAACGCTCTAGAATAAATATAGACAACAGTTTTCAAACCACCATAGGCGTAGATATATTATTTGTACGTATTCCAAACTTTCGGATTATGTGTATCATTATAGGATCTGCTATAATGTATTATGAGGACTAGGCGATGTCACAATAGCTTCTTTCCGCACGTAAAATTAGCAGGGATTGGACAAGATAATCCACTGTAGTTTGAATCTATTCATTAATCGTAGACTTGGACTCTCGGAAGATGACTTGCCGTCTTTGGCTGGAAGATGATGGAACAGAAGATCCTGCCCCATTGTGACTCGAATCAGGTATCTGATGTTGTAGGGTCTCTCTGTCGCCCTCACAACTGAAATATCATTCATCAAATGAACTAATCGGCTTTGTTAACTGGTTGTATTATTTGTTTGGTGGAATATGTGTGAGCCACAATAGACTAACGAATTTCGGATATCACAGAGTAGCTCGAAAATCAGGATTTTTGACATACAAGGCAAGTTTGTTGAATATGAATTTTCATGAATTCCAATTTTCTCGACTTATGCTAAGGAAAATAGATTATTAACTGAAATCCAGGAAAAAATGAACTGGAATGGGTTAACTGACAAATGAGCGAATTTTATAAATATAATTGTTAATATATATGTATTTGAAACTTGAGCAGCTGTGGAAATATTTATTTTCAAAAAAATTTAACTGCGTGCCATGGGTCGGAAAAGGCATCACAACGATTCGCCGACAATAACATTCAACTTTTGGAGTGAGTTTCGAGTAGTGCCGACTTATTATTCCAATAAAAATTGTTTGGCTTGAAATGAAAAAACAGCTGAAATTAACGGAGTTGGAAGAAAAACTGCAAGAAATTTGTGATAATTTTCGGGAGTACCACCAAATTACCTAATAAACATCTCCAGCCTACGGGGCCTCATTTCTAAAGGGGTGTTTTATTCCCTGTCTGCTATTCCATATCCTTTTATTCCGGCTTAACCAACCAATATTGTGGAATTAAAATGACCGAAATTTATAGCCGTAACATTATTCTGTGAACCTTACCGGAGGCTACAATTTCTGATAATAAATTTTCCAAACTGGGAATATATTATGTTCAATAAATTGAATTGATTGGTAGTTGATTCACCAATCGATAGGGCCCAAATAATTTGAATGATTGTTTTAAAAGTCGAATCCTTGAACTCGTACAAAACATTTGAGTTTAAGTAATAAAATTTGACGTATGTTGATGAAGATTAATGGATTGTTGAACCTCGACAACAATTGAAATGTACTTAGATAGTTAACAGCTGTTTCACGATATAGACTGATGTGGAGCGAAGAAAACATAATAGAACGAGTTTGGATAAGAAGGCTACTCAGCTTCACGTTAAACATGTAGAAATACAAAATGAATAAGTGTATTCCTGGATGTATTTGGATGTTGAAGAAAAAAACCTCTTTCCAGATAAAAAAAAACACATAATACAATCTGAATGTTCACCTCAAAGATAACTATTTTCTACTAACACTATCCTAAGTTGATATTTGCATATTCAGATTCAACTGGAAAGTTAAGTGGCAGAGTAACGTTGGAATTTGAAGAAGGTGTCTTAGAAGTGACCTTGGGTTTGACTAGAAGTGACCTTGAGTTGAACTGAAAGTGTCCTCAGACTAGAGTATCCTAAGATGGTTCGAGGGTGTCCTAGAGGATGTGCTTACCTCTTAGACGGATTGGGAATATGGGGGGTATAATGTTGGCTCAGATTTTGAGGATGGAAAGACAGGCAGACATTTAAAATTAATGGAAAAGTGAATGGACTGGAAGCTATTTGACATATAGTTTCCTTGTTGAGGCAATAGGAAATAAATGAATAAGAATAATCTCAAGGAAGTTCGAAAAAAATTAGAAGTGTTACCCTAATTTAGAGATACCAGCGTCGGTACCCTACGAAACACAATAGAACTCTCAAACTTGAATAAAAGTATTAATTGACTCCGAAAGCACAATACATTTTGTGACAACATATTTCAAGAAATCTTTTGTTCTAGTTAATTATAGAATATAATTTTGGACCACAATTATTTGAAAACAAAGAGCATAAGAATTGAGGTCATTATATATAGGTATGTTCTGTAAGAATTGTAGAAGTATTTTAGGTGAAAATTCTAGGGAAAGACGAAATATGTCGATAGACATGTTACATATGGTTTTAAATTAAACTAACTGTTTTTAAATGACTCCACAATATATTTGTAAAAATAGGTAAATTGCAAGTAAATTGACAATTGTTTCGATATAAATATCATCATCATTCTGATGATGATATTTATATCGAAACAATTGTCAATTTACTTGCA